>JAPYYR010002801.1:0-16798 GCA_030523065.1 Aphidius colemani | reverse complement strand
AGATGAAGGTGCAACTGTTGTCACTGGTGGTGAACGTCAAGGTAATGTTGGATATTTTATAAAACCAACTATATTCTCAAATGTAACAGACAACATGAGAATTGCCAAGGAAGAAATATTCGGTCCAGTTCAATCGATTCTTAAATTTAAAACTCTTGAAGAAGTCATTGAAAGAGCTAATAATACATCATATGGTCTTGCTGCTGCAATTATCACAAATGACATCAACAAGGCTCTTCAATTTTCTGAATCTGTTGATGCTGGAAGTGTTTGGGTTAATTGTTACGATGCCATAACACCTCAAACACCATTTGGTGGATATAAAAAATCTGGAATTGGTCGTGAATTGGGAGAGGATGGTCTTGATGGATATCTTGAGACTAAAACAATTTCCATCAAAGTACCAGCTATTTTTTAAATAATATAAAAAAATTAAACAGCCAACAACACAATTTTGTAAAACCGTGTCAAATTAATGATATATTACATATAAAAACATTTAATATAATTTTTTTATAATTTTCTTAATGGTTTAGACACATCACGTTCGTATTTTGTAAATATTTCACGTTTAAATTGATCAAATTTTTTACGATTTAAAATATTTTGTTTTTCTCGCCATGGTAATCTTCCTTTTCTTGTTTGCAGACCCCAGTGTACAGTAAAGACAGGTGATAATATTTGAAACTGATAACCAGCAACGTACATTTCATAAACCTGCAATGATTAAATTTTAAAAAATAAAAACTCAACAATTTCAGTATCAATAATATACCTGTGTATTTCGAGTATAGCCATATCCAAGAAATCTTTCATCATGTGGTGGCGCAGTATCCTTAGCAACATAAAATGGCTCATAAAGAAATTCGAAATTCGTAACATTATGACAAACATAAGTGTTTCCATTAATTACATTTGAATATCCTACTGATCCAGGTACAACATCCATAATCCATCTCGAAAAATTAGTTGCATATTGATTATGAATAAATACTTTCCAATGAAATGGACGTGCAAGACCTTTTTTAGCAAGTCTAACAAGTTCAGTTTTATTTATTGGAAATTTAACTCTCTTGTCTAGCTCATATGTTGGCACAACAAATGCACATTTATCACATTTATTATCAGGTAAATTTTTTAAAAATAAATTAATTGATTCAGCAAAACCAATGCTTGGTACAATATCAACGTCAGTTAAAAATAAATAATCACTTTGACAATTTTTACGTGCTAAATTCCTCATATGATTTTGTGGATATGAATTTTTAGATTTCCACGATGTATGTTTTGTTGATATTTTATTCAACATATTAACAAGTGTTGCTTCTGGTAAGGAACAGTTTAAATTTTTGATGCTATTATAATTATTAATAATATTTAATTCATTTACTGGTATTTTATTATGTGGAATTGCTAATGAAAAATTTATTCTTTCACGTATTGGCTTATAGCAGTAACGTAAATATATCAAATATTTATTAACAGCATTGTATTCTTCATCACCAGCAACATACAAGGCAACTGATATTGATGATGTCCAATGATGTGCAACTTGTACGAGTGAGTGTAACTTTTCAATTGACGATTGTGTTGCCAAACATATTTTACTATTTTTTGATAGCTCAGTAAATTTACTACCAATCAATACTGAATCAAAGGTTTTTATGATTCTTTGATTGTCCCATTTTCCTAAGTTTACATTTATATTTATGTTATCTATCTTTTCATCATCAATATCGTCATCTAGCAAATTTATTGCTGATGGATTATCATTGTAATCATCATCTCTTGGTACTCTATCAACTTTTTCAGTTACGAATTTATTATTATCACTGTTAATATTAATTTTAATGAGTTTATCATCTTTGTTGCTTGATGCACATGTTTCTGATTGTAGTAATAAAAATGTCAACAGCATATTTGATATTGCAAGTATGATAACAACTGTTAGAGTAAAATTTCTTGGACGGCATCCTAACTGTCAATGAAATAGATAATTAGTCAATACAATTGAGCTATTATGGTGAATTTAATTTACCTTAAGCATCGATGTGTGTTGACAAGCGAGACAGTATTTATCTCTTGATGTTGACTGATTTATTGAATAGGAATATATCTTATTGCTGACTCCGAAAAGCCCACTGTTTATATTGTTATCATACATTCGCAGTAATTATCAACTCATCAATAACCATATGGGTTTTTTAAATTTATTTAATTCAAATAATAAAACACTATTTTTATCAGACAAACAATGAGGTACACACAAAACATTGACAATTACAGTAATATAAAGTCAGCGCGCGCAGAAATATATCGATTGCGCAAAGTCATTTTTATATATTTTGTCTCTCCCCTAAATGTTTTTCATCTATTTCATGATGATAATGATAAAAATGATGATTAAATTATTCGTTTTATTTTGACAAATAATATGCGGCAAATTTTTAAGTACAAATTTTTTTTTTAATTTGTTTTTCATTTTTATTTTAACATAACTTTTTACTTTTAAATTATTTACATTTTCATTTGCTTTTATTTATAAAATAAACTAAAAAAGAAAAACAATTTTTAAATAGAAAGTTTTTAGCAAAGAGGTTTTATTTTTTTAGAAAAAAATGTCTAGTGTATTTTCTTTTTTTTTTTCCTCTTAAAAAATTGATGACACTGTATTGATTTAATGGATGAATAAAATTCATCAAACAGTTTTTAAATCCATGCACTTGGTGTTGAATGTCATAAAAAAAAAAAATGATGAATATGCTAAAAATCTAATGGAATAAAAAAAAAAATAGAAGAAGACTTTTTTTATTTTTATTTTGGCTGTTTTATGATGCAGTGTCTTGTATATTGGATCTCGCTGTGCCAAAGGTCTCATTAAATCGCGAGACACCGTCGCGAACACCTCGTACATAAATTCATCGAAGTATATAAAATAATGAGCACGTGTGAAAATACATAGACAAATAAAATATGAATTTTTTTTTTCGAAAAGTAATTTACAGAAAATAATGATAAATAAAATGTGAATATATTTATCATTAAAATGATCGAGTTGTTTTATATTTTTTATCAGTAAAAATATAAAAATTGTGAGACTGATAATTGTGAAACAAAAAAAAAAAATGAATGAGACAGATCCTTTGACTCGACCAACGTTAAATTTACCACCAAGATATCGTTTTCGTGATCTTATACTCGGTGATTTTGCTTTTAATGACGATGGTGAAAGGTAAGATTGAAATAAATATATTTTTTTAATTATAAATGCTATTAATTTTCGATTGAAAAAATTTATTTTAATATTTTTCAATTGTATTTATTGATTATTCATCAAATAATTAATAAATTTATTCTTCAACTAGAAATTATTAATTGAAATTGAATTATGAAAAATATTAATTAACTTTTTTTTTATTTTTTTCATTTTAATTTCAATTCAATTCAATTGATTGTATAAATTATTGATTATCTATTTTAAATTGAAATTTAAATATTTTCGTATTTCCTTTTTTGTAAATTTATGTTATAAGTAGGAGTAAAAGAGAAATATTTTCTTTTTTAAATTTCAACAACTCTTGACATCATAAGACATCATTTTGATGCATATTATTTTGTGTGTATCATCTTAAAAATTGTACAAGTGTCGGCAACGTGCTTGTCTATATATTTTTTTAAAGTCACGAAAAAACTCAAGTTTGTACACTTGACACAATTAAAATCAGCTTAAGTTTCTATTTTTGTAGGATACGTATATACAAAAATAGTGCAAAAAAAAACACTTAAGAATCATTAATTTCCAGTGTGTCTGTCTATTTAAAAAAAAAAAAAAATCATTGACCCAAGCTAAAGGCTTTCATTATTATTTATTTACTTCAATCATTTTATTTATTTTTTTTTCATTTTAAAATTGTCTTATCAAACAACACTCGAATATTTTCCCGCTTGAATTAAATTTTTTTTTTTTGTATTTTGCGCACACTCCAGTTGTAATTCGAGTATACCGCATAATATCTACATGCAAAACTCGAAAATAAATTTTAAAAATAATCAAATCAATCCTCTATTATTACTGACACGTAAAAAAATTTAATGACTTTTAATTTAAAAGAAAAATTACAAAAACTTGACACAATACTAATCAACAAGTGTTAATGTCATAAAAATAATTTTAAAATTAAAAAAAAAGAAAAGTAATAAAGTAATTAAATTATTCTTATAAAATTGAATGAAAATATAATTTAATTAATCATTTTTTTAATTAAAAAATAATTGAATAATTCAAAAGAAAAGTTAACATTTTTTTTACTATTTTTTATGATATATTTGCAATCATAAAAAGCGCAGTCGCAGCAAAATCAGCTGTGCATGATGAGTATATATTTTCGATGCACCAGAAAGAGTAGGCATTATGTAATTCAAAGTATAATAAAAAAAGCTAAAACATTGGCTTTGACAATGCAATTCAGTGATCAGCAAGAAGGGGATGATATTCCAGGACGTAACTAGCGCAATAGGGATGTTTTGTGTGCTCTACTCTACTCTCTGTAATATTACGTCACTGTTTTGTGTTAAATTTATAATTTGCAATTTAAAAAGGCAATAAATTACATAAAATTAATACATTTTCAATAACCAATAGCAATAACAATGACAATTTATTACAACAAAAATATATTTAAATATATAAAAAGTTTAGTTTTGTTATTAATCTTGTGAAGTGTTAATTTTTTTTGTTATAATTAATAATAACAATAAACATTATTTAATCACACATGTGCCTGATCATTAAAAAACATTAAAAATTATATTTTTATTTATTTTTTTCATTGACATTTTATCGAGTCTTTACGTGTGGAATATTATCATACATTTTATGCACGACCTTGAACAAGATTGCGCAGCTTTTATAATTTTTTTGCTTTTATCAAGCTCAAATAGTAAATGTAGAAAAATATTTATATTAAATCAAAGAAATTTAAATATTTTTACGATAAAAAAATAATTAATCTAGTGCCTATACTGCAAGTTGTTGAAATTCATAAATAACATAAGAAGAAAATTATATAATGATTTTAAAAAAAAGTGTTCAATTGTTATATACGGATATAAATGAATAAAATAATCAAAAATATTTTTTAAAACATATCGAGAGAAGAAAAATCAAAATGTTGAATTTAAAATTAATTAAATGATAAATAAAGTGATGATATTTTTATGGGAAAAAAATTAATCAAGTAATAGTGAATGATAATTATTGATTTCTAATGATTCGTAAAAGTGGTCGAATTGCAAGAAGTGGTGATAAGCCAGTAGCTATTGGTAAAAAATATGTGAAACGTACAGTAAATGATACAAATAATGACAATGGATTTTCATTATTTATCAATAAAAAAAGTCATGATCAACATGAAGGTGTTCATGGTTCAAATGCATCATCTGAGCCATTGCTGGATGTTAATAATGATAAATGGGATGATGGATCTGATCTTCAAACACCAATTGTATTAACACCGGTTAAATCAACATCACTTAAATTTCACTCAACGCCAAAAGTTTGTTTTGAAACAGATAATATACTATCATCAAGACGATCGAGTACTTCAAAATTACAAATGTCCAATTCACTTAGAAGACGTAGCCGTAGTATGAGTGCATGGAGTGATTTATCAAGATGTTCATTCAAACTTGATGAAAGGTAATTCTATTAAAAATAAAAAAAATATACAAGTCAAGCTATAAATCTCAAATTGTCATGAAGCAGGGAAAAAATAATTTCATTACCAAATTGTTTTACAAAAAGAAAAAACTTTTAAAATTTACACAAATTACTCATGGGCTTTGAGTTTATTTTTTTATATTTGAAAAAGTAATCAATTTTATTGTCATTTTTATCCCTTTAAAATCCTGACTTAATTAAATGTATATTTTTTTTCAACGAAATAATCCAAAAAAAAGAAACTTTCAAGTTCATTAAAATTCTTTAAAAATTTATAATAAAAAAAAAATTACTGAAAAATAGTTTTATATCAAAGTTCATTCAACCAAAAAGATAAAAGAGAAATAAAAAAAAAAAAAAACAATTTTCAACAATGTGTCTAGTCTTACACGTAAACACACTGAGCTTGATGAAAAAAAAAATCACAAAGAGCGTAGAGTGTTTTTACGTCTGAAAAACTCTGAAAAATTTTAACTTTTTAAAAAGTTTTTAAAAAAGTTTTGCTTTATATATATTGATGGTTGATTATATCTATAATAAAAATTGCATTTATATAATGAGATTTAAACCCTTACTAAATCATCAAAAATGATATTTTTCATCCTCGAAAAATAGAAGAAAAAAAGAGAGGAAAAAAATTAATAGATAAAAGCAAATTTTCCTTAAAATAAAAAATGATAATTGAGGATAAAATTATGATTAGATAAAAGAAAATATAGAGATTAAATGTTTAAACAGATGAAGGTCTTATTAAGGGTTTTATTGAGGTAGTGAACATTGGATTATATTTGAGCCACAAGATTTTGTTTTCGGCAAATGTTTGAAAGCGTCTGCGCCAGAATAATCTAAGGACCAGGAGGCGGACAACCCTTGGCTGATCGTCGACGTTGTTGGTAACGCCAGTTGCTTTCGAACTGTCGTGTCGCCGCGATGAATAAATTTCAATATTCATTATCATCATCACTGCCGACATCGATATCATCATCAACATCATTTCAAAATACAAACAAAATTCATACATCGAATAAATTTATAAAAATTATAATATTTATTTAATTTATTTTACAAATAAAAACAGTATTAATAAACCGATCATTTTTTTCATGTCAATTAATGTCAATTAACAATTAAACAAGTGCCGAAATTTTTTTTTTTAATTACATATTTCAATATTGTATCATTAAATTTATTGCACGTTGATATTTTAATTTTTTTCATTGCAAATTTATTTATATAAAAAATTAAAGTGATTGGTAATGTGAAGCATCACGTAGATTTTCCATAGTAATTTACAATTAGCCTGTGAAACGATAAAAAAAAAACCAACAAATTAATGATAATTTCATATAATTTTCTATATCACAACTTGAATTTTTTTTTTTTATTATTTTTCTTCTATTGAATCTTTTACATCTTCAGTAATTCTATTTGCTATACGACACAAAAAAACAAATTGAAATAAATAATAGTAATTTAATTTTTCATTAAAAAATAAATAACAAACGAGAAATATTTCATCAAAAGAAAATTATTTAATAAGAAAAAAAATCAGCAACTAAAAGAAGAATATACATAGAATAAAATCAGAGTAAATATATAATTTTTTTACTGACTTAATAAATATTCATCAATGAATGAATGAAAAAGAAATAAATATATTTATGTGATATGCAAACAACTGCTGATGCTTATCACCTTGTTGAACTAGAAAAAATTAGCATAGTTAACATCTAGAGATAAAAATAACTCTTGACCAAATTTTTAAAACTGAAATTATTATTATACAACATAAATTTCTATGTCAACTAATGATAATGAGCATCATCATCAACATCAACAACAACAACAACAACAACTTGATAAAGTTAAGGGTAAATCAAATTAACATTAAATAAAAAAAATATATTTAGAACTTTCAAAAGTTTATCCTGTTGTCGAGTGATATATCTTGTTTGTAAATTATTTATTTAATAATATTCATTCAGCTATTCTATTAATTAACTCTTTCATCATTTTGATCTTTTCCTAATGATTACAAAGCCGAATTTAATTAAATTTCATTAAATCCTGCTGGAAAATATACACATCAAAACCATCAAGCCTTTTTGTTATTCAACTTATTTAAAATATATTTAAATTGAAATAATATCAATTACATTTCAACTAAATAGAAATATATTTATTTTAAAAAAAAAAATAGAAAAGAAAATTGTAATATTAACATCAATTGACACACTGTCTATTTTACGAGGAGAAATATCGATAGTGGTAGTCAATTTCATTGAACAAAATAAAATAAAAAAAAAATATATAAGAAAAAGTGCTACAGTCGATGGTGTTCTTCGACATTTGACCTGTAAAAAAAAAAAAAAAAAAAAAAAAAAAAAAAAAAAAAAAAAAAAAAAAAAAAAAAAAAAAAAAAAAAAAAAAAAAAAAAAAAAAAAAAAAAAAAAAATTCCCGTCATAAAATTCATAAAAGGAAATTCAACTTTATAGATAATTTTTATTTTTTTTTATTTCGTCAATTTTTTATCATGCTTGGATAGTAAATATAATTAAAAATTATTTATTGATAATGACTCATACATGGCATGTCACTCGACACTGTATAAAATACATGAAAATAAAAATAATAATCAAATCAATGTAAATAATGATAAAAAATATTTATTGAATTTATATTTCTATTTTTTGTCAACTAAATATAACACAGGCGTAAAAGTAGCCAGGAAGACTTGAAGAAAAATAAGTAAATAAAATTGAGGGAAACATTTAATGGGAACAAATACATAAAATATATAAAAAAAAATTATATTAAATTCTGAAGGGGCCACATTATTATAAAAAAATAAAAAAATTATATACAAAAGTGATCGATACTTTAGTCAATTAAAAAAAAGTGATAAAAATATTTTACTAATTTCATCTATACAAATTCAACGTCTAATTGACTCGTCAATTTTTTTAATACCATAAATTTCATTATAATAAATAACATAATATTTTATGTAATAAATAAAATCAATCGGTCCTTATTGGAAAGTGAAAAGCAACATTTCATCAGGTACATCAATAATTCAAATAAGCATGATGATAATTTATCATTTTTTTTTTTTCCAATTAATTTTTGCATGGTTTTTGCTGTTTTTTCAAATTTATTTTAGCGTGTAATTTGATATTTGTAATTTTTATATTTTACAAGATCGGCTCCTATATATTCTTGTGTATCTTTATTATATAAAAAAATTTTTCAATCTTTATTCAACCGAAATTTTCGTTGCCGAGGAAAACACTATGAGCTTAGAGCCAAATTCGTGCATAAGACGTACTCTTACCTCCTTGTTTACCATTTATTTAATAAACAAAGAACGCAAAACTGAAAACTCCTAAAAATTGGTTCATAGATAGAGCAAACCCCCCTGAATATTATCCGTATTTTAATTTCTCAACCGAAATTTTTATTGTCGAGCAGGACGCTATGAGCCTGTATGACTAATAGAAGGATATATACAAAAATCCATTAATTGATTAAAAATAAATTTCAATTCTTTAAAAGATTTAATTTAATACGAAATTGATAGAATATCTTTTCGTGTTTTAATTAAAATTTTACAGTAAAATTTATTATTCACATAAATTGTACATAGAAAAGTATAAAATGAATCGTTGCAATTATCTCAAATGACAAAAGACAATATAGTTGGCTCGAGAAAAATAATAATATTATAATTAAAATAAATAATAACAATAAAAGAATTAATTTAAAAAATTTTTTTTTACACAATATAAAATGAAATGACGTGAAAGAAAAATGATATTTTATTTGCACAATGTTTCTTTGGTTTAATGGAAATTCTTTAGATGTTTGTCGATCAATGATAAAATGAAAAAAAAAAATATAGATATACATCCTCAAGTTTTATCAAGTGAAATAATGACCAACAAGAGACCATAAGCTCCCTTTACTCGTTTGAGAAAACGAAATTGTCAAGTTATAGAGATTTTTAGATCCCATGACGATGAAAATACAATGTTTGTACACTCAACCAACACCTTGCAATACGTATTTTGTAAAATAAGGTCACAAGAATATATACCAACAAAATTTTCATGTTAATGTAGATTTTACAAATACACAAATACACACATGCTAAAACTTTGTCAATGACATTTTCAAGATAATCCAATCACAAAACCCTCAACTGTTTTGCCTCATCTACTTGATATTATTATCTCACTTTTTTCATCTTTTTTTTCCTTTTTTTTTTCGTTAATAGTACATGCTTAATGAAAATATGAAAAAAAAAACGACAATAAAACTTTGTATATTATTTAATCTAAAATTTTCTTTATGTATTTAAATTATTTATGTGTTTGATTATTATTTAAAAGTATTACAACTTAATTTTAATTTGTAAAATTGGTTTTTTTATTTTCAAAAAAAATTTGCATGTTGTTTTTTTTTTGTTTGGTAATTTTGTAATATTCATTTGAAAATTAATACAATTTGATAAATCAATGAACCAACTGTAATCAATTCAATCTGATGGTAAAAACAAAAAAAAAAAACAGAAATGTCGGTATTTTTCTTCCGACTTCATAATCTACGACGACAAGAGGATGAAAGAAAAAAACGTAAACGTCGTGGTACTGGACAGGGGGGTCAACGTGAAAATAATAGCTGTGGTGATGAGCCACAACCAACTGCTGGTTCAATGCAATCAACCAACAAAATACACGAAGGTCCAAGTAGACTATTTGAACATGGACCAATGCAACCGAGTGATTCACTTGATGAAATTGCTTTCCAAATACCGAGGTAAGTTTTAGCACGACATGTTTATTTATTTCAAATTTAATTAATAGCTTATAATCAGTTTTGAAGTTGAAAAATTTATCAAGTTTTATATGATTATTTAGTTATTAATTTTTTATTGCTTTATTGAATTTATTTCATCATCAAATTCATCATCAAATCCAAGAGTCAATGTCAATTAACAGACGAAAAAGAATTGAAATTTTATTCAAAAAGTTTTTATATTTGAATTATTTTATATTGTTTCTTATCAATGATTTATATATATATTTTTTTTTTTATCTAAATATTGTTTTTTATTACGAAAAAATATTCAAGTCAGTAAATGTTTTAAGTTGCTGAAAGGAGAGTTTTTGAGAGGCCATTATATCTGACGTCGCGAAAATATATCAAGGGATTACTAAGTGTCTGACTAAAAAGCGCTTTTACTACTTGATTTTTTTTTTTTTAACCTCTTTCTAATTTTATTGACAATTAAAAAATAAATATTACAAAAAAAAAAAATAGTTTCATACACTGAAAGAGAATATAAATGAATGCAAATTTCTTTTTTTTTATTTAACTAGAAAATCTTGAAAATAACGAGGGAAAAAAAAATGTTTACCATTCTTTTAGAATACTAAAATAATTTTTTTTGTTCTTATCTTCAAGTGTTGGATTGCACTCAAATAAAATCAACAAACATCACATAAATATTAAATTAATTAATTAAACAATTATTATTCATTCATAATAAATAAATAAATAAATGAATAAACTTTTTTCGTTTTTTTTTTTTTCCACGAATGAATATGAATTATTTTTAATTGAAATCTAATCTTAAACTTTCAACAATTCATTTTTTTCTCGACTTTATAAAAATTTTAGGACAAAAAAGTTGGTTTATCTCGAGGTACTTGAAACTTTTTAATCAATTGATTAATTTTAATTGGATTTTTAAATAAAGTTTTTGTGATATTTTTATTTCCTAATTGCTTCATCAATTTTTTTTTAAATATACCGATGTCAATCAATGGATACTTGTTAGACTTCGAAGAGCCAAAAAAATAAAAAGAAAAAAAAGAAAAAAAACCCTAATCTAAAAAAAGATTATAAAAAAAAAAAAGAATAAATTACGTCATGGAAAATTTAAGGTTGAATGAACTTGTTATCTATTTTTTAGAATTAATTTTCAAATTGAATTCAATAATTCAATGAAAATCATTGGGGAAAACAATTAACGATTTTCATCAATTTATTCACTCGAATTAAAACAATATAAACATATTCTATTTTGACATGTACATGTTTTGAAGTAGCTGAAGTATGTGGACCTTCTATAGTCACTTGAAATCATGCAAACTTTGATTCATCCATCGCTATGATTAGGTGCCAATTATCCTTTCAATGTGAACGAGAGAATATTACTTGGACCAGCTGTAGAATGTATTTCAACTACAATTATTATTATTATTATTACTATTGTCGTTGATGTTGTTGTTGTTGTTGTTGTCAGTTGTCCATTGTACTTCACAAATTTCAAATCAAACCAATCAATATCCACTTAGCATCAACTGTTATTGACTGTAGTCTACATATTCATCAGTTTTTTATTTTTTAACAAATCAGATTAATTTAATAACAACAATTTTATATGAAAATTAATTTTTTATGAGAAATCTAATTGAATAATAAATTGAAAAATTTAATAAAAAATTAATTTAACATAAAAAATAATTTAATAATAAAAGAAATTTAATAATAAAAATTATTTAAATGTTAAAAATAATTAAAATTAATTTTATATTTTTTAAATATAAATTACAACGTAAATTATTATTTTTTTTTTAATATCTTATTTAAAGTATATAAAGTTTGGCTTTTTACTTTTTCATATAAATTTATTTTCTCTTTTTTTTTTTTTTTTTTAATACCATTATGATACTGTGATTATATACCTGCGCAAGCTTGCGCACAAGTTAAAAGCTCCTTTTAATATAATCACCTGGTTGTGATGCCGATAGTCGGCGCTAGTGCCTCAACATGTCACTTTGACTTGCGAAAGCACAAAAAAAAAAAACATAATACTCTTTCTATCGAGCTTTTTACGGGGCGCGCAAATGTGAACGCGCCGCACATTAAATTAATATAAATATATTTTTTCTAATTAGTTTATATTAAATAATTATACAACAAGTGACTAGAATTTAGGGAAAAATAAATTTTCCATTTTAATTTGTATTATTTTGTAGATTTTTTATGTGAAAAATAGATGAAATAATAATGACATTTTTAAAAAATAATTGTCTATTGACAATTCACAGAGTGTATTATTTAAAATGTAGTATTTTGTTGATACTACTTTTGATAAATTAAATAATTACCAGTGAAATGTGACATTATGTAAATATTTATATTCAAAAAATCACATTGACCAATGATATATAAAAAAAAACCTCAAAAAGCAATATTACAAGACCAAAATAAACAGTACAACACCAATGAATATTTTTTTTTCAAATTAATATTACAACATAGCAAATAAATTGACCAAATAAAATTTTTTTTCTGCAACGAGACCAATTATTATTAGCTTGCAGAAATAAAAATATAATAGTGATAATAAGTATTAATAATTATTATAAATCTATATGATAAATGCTGGTTATTGGGTCCAACAAAATATAAAAAAATGTCTCAAGTGCAACATGTATTTTCGATCTTAATTACAAATGAAAAAAATTGAATAAAATTTACATCAATAGCTTGTATTTAATTGAATCATACAAGTCGATAAATTGAAAGTATTATATTTGAATAAAATACTTGTTTGATTACGTGATTGATTATTTATAAATACGTAAAATCAGTAGTATAAGTAAATATTTGAGATGGCAGCTTCAAGTAGATACAGCAGTTACAATTGTCTAACAAGTTGGGACAGTTATGACAGAATACCAAGGTATGTAGGACACAATATAAAAATAAAAGAAATAAAATAATCATAAAAAAATAAAGAATGAATGGATTGATTGATTGATCACTCAATATTATTTTAGTTTGTTATTTTATATTGATACGAGTGTGCAAATTCATGACAGAAATAACATGAATTTTTTCTTTCAAATTATCTGAATTAAAATAAAACAATCATTTGTTAATTATCATTTGTTTAATTGTTTTATTTTTTTATCTATTCAAAACAATAGGCGAATAATTAAATTTATTCTTTGTTCTCATTAAATATGGATAGAATTATTTTTTTTTTTTAGTTTAATTTTTGAATAAGCTAAAACAGCTTAACCAGAGAACAAAGAACGTTGAAATTTTAGTCTGAAATCTGAATAATTTTTATTTTTTTAAATATAAAATAAATTGGTTAACTTGGAAATTTACTTCAATCAATGCTGCATGCTTTTCGTGCTGTTGTTTGATTAAAAAAAAAAAAAAAAAATTACAGAAAAGAAAACAAACGAAGTAAAATGGAAAGAAAATATTTTTTTATTTTACTCTCGAATATTGAAGCTGTGTGATCCTCTAATAATATTGGATTCAAATTATTGTTGTGGAAAAATCGAGGAAATATAAAGAGTAAAAATATATACTCTAAATATTTTTTATATATAAACTATCCTATTTTCTGGGGTCGTCAAATATCATTGGTTCTCTTAAAAAAAAAATTCAAATATCATTTTTATTTCGCTTGAATGTACATTTGTAAATTTAACCATTAATTTTTAATGCAATTTTTTATCTTGAAATATTTTTTTAAATTAAATAACTTATTTAAAATGAGCTTGTGAAATATATTAAACTAATAATTTTTCGTTTCAATAAATATATCAAAGGGCCTTCAAATTGAAGTGACAAAAGTCTATCTTCAAATTAATTTGTAACCCATTTGTTTAACTATTTTAAAATAAAAAAAAAATAATATATACAAAAAATAAAGTTAAAATTATCTAGTTTCAAAGATGAGAACAATTTTCATTTTAAAAAAATTTAATTTCACAAAAAAGCTCAACTACTTGGCAATTAAAGCTGTTTTTATCTAAAAATTTTTTTGATTTTTTATAAGATTGTAAAAAATTATAATAAAAAATAAAAAGCTAATTAAAAAAGAGCATATGTGTGTGGAGATAGGCCCTTTATCCATCAGTAAAACAGAAAAATAATTGCTAATAAAAAAAAGCAAAGTGACGAGCTTTTTTTTTGTTGACAAAATGAAAAATTTCTAATGAAAAAAATTGCCCATCTTTGTGGATATTTTTTGTTTTATTATCTAGAACGTAAACCCTTCTATTATATAAATTTTTTTAGTTTATATTTATGCGCAATATCGCGAAATTAAATGTAAAAAAAATAAAGACCTTTTTATTATTGAAAAAATGCAAATTCTGAAAAAGAATAAATGCAGTTATATTTATCAGAATTAAATATGAATATTGAATCGTGTCTGATTAGGTCAAGGAACTTGAAAAAACTTTGACATGTATTCCAGTTTAAAATAAAAAAGTATATCAATAAAAATTTAAAGACTTTTATTATAAATTTAATGATTATTTTTCACAATTTCTTTTTGTTACAGAGTACGTGTTGAATACTACGTTAATGAAAATACATTTAAAGAAAGATTACAATTGTATTTTATAAAAAATCAACGATCAAGTGAGTCAATAAATTTTCAATGATTATAAATAAATAAATACAACATTATAATGCCAATATAACATTGACCTATAAAATATTGATTAATGATTATTTTCAGGTTTAAGAATAAGAGTAGCAAATCTTTTCTTCAAGCTACTAACATGTTTTCTCTATATATTCAGAGTTATTACAGACAATGTACCAACTTTTGCCTCGTGGTAAGACTCCTATTATATATTTCCATATAAAAAAAAAAAAAAAATCTAATACACATTATTATTGAGTGGCTATTAAGGTATTATAAAGCTTTTAAATTGACAACATTATCAATGCCACAGTGTGAAGAAAAACAAATCTAAAAAAGCAAAAGAAAAAATATTTCTAATAAAAAAAATAAAAATAATTGAAATATATAAATAAAATCAATCGATTAATAATAAATATTTAAAGTCAAATTTAATTTTGATATTTAAAAATGATAAAATTTTATATTATCAGTAATCATTATGTGATAAAATAAAATGTCAATGAAATTTTATGTGACTTGTGTGGAACTTGAAAATAAACTTTATAGCATCGTGACATTTTAAGACAAAATAGCTACTCAAAAATGACAATAAAAATATATTATTTTTAGCTATGGCTGTACACCTGGTAATAAATCAGATATAATAGCATCACAACGTCTTACTGAGGAAGAGTTTATTGAGCATTCAACAATAAATTGGGATGCGATATTGTGGGTTAGACGTCCTATTGAACTATGGCTTGTTGAAGTTATCCTTGCAGTCATATCATTAACAGAGTCACTTTTAGTTGCCTATCTCGGTTACAAGGTACATGAACCACTACATCACAAATATTAAATTACAATTTTAATATAAATTAATTATCAGCGTCAAAAGTTTCACATTCATATTTTTTACATCATTACATTTCAATAGCTTTGATCATTTTAATTATGTCATGAATATTTTTTTTTTTCAAATAAAAATAAAACTTAAAATTATGTTTACATTGGAAAATAGTAGACAAATATTTTATCGAGTATAAATATTTTTTTATTTTCATATAATACTCGTGGAAACTTATTTATTTTCAAGTAGAAAAAAAAATAGAGAAAGCTGAGTACCAACGAAATTACATTCTCGTGACATGATACATTTATTTCATTTTATTTCTTTGAATTTTGAACTATTTACTTCACGAGGTATATACTTTATGGGAAATATAAAAATAATAAAAAATAATCTTTGTGATATAGCCACATGATCATTTGAATTTTATGATTAGTTTGAAATTTAAATTTAACATTAATTGTATTTTATTTTTACAGGGGAATATTTGGCAACAACTTTTGTCATTTCATTTTATCCTGGAACTTATTAATACAATACCATTTACAATAACGGTAATGAAAATGTTATATAAAATATATTTCAATATTGCCATAATTAATTTAAATTTAACTAAATTTTTGTATTTTTGATTTCTTTTTGTTCCATAGATATTATATCCACCAATGAGAAATTTATTTATACCAGTTTTTTTAAATTGTTGGTTGGCAAAGCATTCATTAGAAAATTTATTTGTAAGTATTTAATTATTTTTTTTTTATTTCCAAAAATTATTAT
>JAPYYR010002798.1:0-19633 GCA_030523065.1 Aphidius colemani | reverse complement strand
ATACATTTTTTTTTCACTGTTTAACAACAGTGACGATGTATGGATATAATTAAAAGTATCATGCAACTGTAGTGAAAAGATAACTGTCATGAATTGACCCATTTTTGACACGCAAATGTCAACGACTTGATTGGTAACATTATTATTTTTTTTTTTAATCTGAATCATAGCATTGCTCAACGAAAATCACTCAGTATTTTAAATCTTGATTTTTCATATTGTTTTAAGTCACGCGAGATTGGTTTTTATAGATCAATTTTTTTTTTTTTTATATTAATTAAGATCTCTTTTACCCTTTGAAATGTAGATGACAATATATTAGAATTTTTATTGATTGATTATCAAAGCGAGTCAAAATTATTGTCCCTATTTGTTTAGAAAAATACAAAAATAAATAATCTGTTGATTGGGAAAAGATTTTAATGACCCATACTTATATTTTAAATAATTTATAAACAATTAAAGTATATTAGCATCTAAAAGCTCAAAGATTAGCATTAATGCATCGATTATGAAGGCATATTTTTCCACCACCACAAGGTGTGCCTTCTGCTGCGTAACCTCCTGTCATGAAAGATGTTCGTGTGCCTCTATCTGTCTTTTCGATTTTTGTAATGCAGGTCAGTTGTTCACATATTGTTGCATCAATTGTTCGAGCATCATGCCCATAAAGTTTCTGACATTGCTGATTTGCATCCATTTGACGTCCTGGAAGGTATCTTGGCAATGGTCTCCCTGGATTCGGTTTATTGTATAAACAGTCCGGATTATTACTGAAAAAAATGATACATCATTCATTTTATGAAAAATAAAATCAAAAATAATTATAAACTCACGAAAGAAATTTAGTAAAATCATTTGCTGAGCAGTGTGACCAGTCTGAAGCATCTTTCCCTGTACTTGAACTAGGCCACATGATACGACCTTTCTCGCCACTACATTCAGAACGATCATCATGATGTGCTCCAAGCCTAAAAATATTTTCAATGTTTAATCCAGTGCTTCACAAAAAATCTCTCAATGTACTTACGCATGGCCTAGCTCATGTGTAGCTGTTTCAACATTTGCAAATACACCTTCGTCGTGAACAATCATCTTACCTCCCAGGGTTTTTAATTGATTATAAATCGTGCAAGTAGCTCCAACTGTAGCTAAACCTAAAACGATACATATATGAAAATTTTGTTCAGGGCTTACCTTTATCATATACTAATTACCAACTATGGCGCAAGTGTTTTGTTTTCCATTTCTGTCACACAAAGTATGACTACATTTTAAGTGAAAAAAAAAATAAATTAAATTAATTTATTATCAAGAAAATAAATAAACGTTTAGATTGTAAATTTCTTACGGTGTCATTGTAACAACTAAATCATATGAACTTGAAGGTATTGGATACTGATTGTTATACCAAAATTCTCCTTCACCATCCAAAGCTTTGTTAACATTTAGCTCAGTCGCACTGTACATATTATTTGTCATATAAGACAAAACACCTCTGTCATCTGCATAAACGAATGCAGCAATATTTAAACGAATTTTAGGATTCTCAATAGTTCGGTACATAAGATCAACACCATTCCAAAAACTCAAAAGATATGGCATCATTCCTATGATATTACTTCCAAGCTTTTTGAAATAATCATTATCAATAATAACTAAAATTTGTGGATAAATAACACTTGGTACTGCACGTTTATTCCTATGCGATTCTGGTCTATCAAATGCAGTTTTAAATTCTGAAGAATTTTTTGTGAATTCCGGAATCTTTGTGATAATGTGAAACTGAATATCTGGATCCAATGTTGAACCAGTTGTATGGTTTGCTTCGTGTTCAGCCAAATCATTCACTTCTGATACGCTATATTTTTCGATCCCACTTTGAAGGCGATCAGGGATAGGATGAATTGCTATAGCATCATCTAGAATAACACCACGCTGTGGAATTCGAAATCACATTCATATATAAAGAAAAAAATTAAAAATTCACCGTAATATTTCTTACAATATTAGCTCTATTGTCTGTGTCGCTTTCAGTAAATACTACAGATGCAAATTTTTTAGAATCTTCTTGCATTTGAGCTGACATTTGTTCATAGACCTGCATCGATCATAATATCCAAGATTATTATAAAATCTCGATGTTATTTATCGTAAAAATTTTTAAAATTATCTTACTTTGACCAGTCTGACCCATTTCGGTTTTGGAGATCCACTGCTGACTTTATAAATTGGTGTTTCATAACCAGCTAAAATTCCTTCAGTTGGATTCAAGTATAACTTTATGTCTTTGCCAAAAGCCTTGAGTGTTACCTGACTTCCAGCTGCTCTTTTTGTTATTTTTATTGGTACCACCTCGTAAGACGGAACATTTTCTATTTCTGCTGTATGAAAAGTTAATAATCTTTCGTTCTCTGTCATTTGACGATGAATTGCATCTGAAGGAAATATTCCTCCGATGCAAATCAAACCTATCAGTAAAAACATTGTTAAAAATTTTACGATCAATTTATTGGTTTAGTTGATCACTTACTGTGTGCAAGACTAGACAAAATCTAAACTATTTATACAAAGCCAATGACGTTTGTATTATTTACATATCATATTTTATCCTCGTTGATTTTAATAACTATTATTTGCTTGTGTGTGAATTTTATCGGCAGGAAAAAAAATAAATTATATATCACACAATACAGAATTGATTCATAAACAGAATGGTTTTTTTTATAATCGACAAAACATTGTAAGGCTTCGCATTATTTTTCAAATATTTTCATAAGAAAAATTAACAACACGAGCGTCGACACTATTTTCAACTTAGTTGTTCAAAAACAAGACACTGATTGCATAAATTACTCTTATCATTTTCCTACGAAATCGTGCATTTCGTTACTTCCTGAATGATAATTGTAGGAATCAATTATAAAGGTCTACACGTGTCTAATTAATATTTACAGCTATATAATTATTTTTAAAAGTTATGGTGATTTTATTTCCTGTTGAACACAAGTGCTTAATATATTAGTTGTACTCTTATTTGTACTTTTCGTGTAACGATTGTATTTTGTCAAAAAATATTATTCTGTTTCTTCTTCTGCACTGCTTATGCAGGCAAATTTAAATAATTTCACGGATTGTCTTCCATTTATTTTATTTTTTTTGCTTTGCCATATACTTATCAAACCTGTAAAGATCATGTTTATTCAGTTATTTTTTTCCAATACTTGAAACATTCAAATAAAAAAATATTTAAAATCATTCGATTTCGTTAAAATAAATTTTAATTTAACCTACGACTTATTTATACACTACAATTATTATTCATAAATAATATTGAAAGTAAAAAAAAAAATTAAAGTTAAACAAATCAGACTAACCTTTATTTTGAATATTGAAATTTATTTTTACCATGTAAATTAATTAATTTTATCATTTTTATTATTATTAGATATTTTTTTTTTCGTATAAATTTTTAAAGAACTTTTTATCGATATTAATTAATTGGACATGTTATGCTAAATTTTTTATTATTTTTTTTTTTGTAGTTAACCGATGTACATATAAATTTGCATAATGAAAATATTTCTATTGAAACATTTACCAATTTTACCATGATGTAATTTGAAATGATAAAAATGGTCAATTTATGTTTGAATATGTTGAAATTAAAAGAGATAAAAAATTAAATAAAAAGTCTAAGTAGAAACAGTCCATCAAGACAAGTTTAAGTAGTACAAGTCTTGCTGTGATATCACATTTACTCGTTAGGGTACGCCACAATGATCATCAAAGTATTCTCAAAGCTTTTAACTGAAATCGCTGAAATCGCTGAAATCTATAGGCGCCGTCGCGTTAGTTTCAACATAACAAACACGTTTTTGTATGGAGGTGGAGCATGAAACGGCCGCACCTTGAACTCCGCCTACCATGAAATATTTGTTACATATAGTAACTACAAGTTTCAGTCTTAATCTTATGTCTCCTTTCATCTTAAAATACTAGTCGTCATTAATAAACACATAGTACATTATTACTCTTTCTACTTGTTAATAAACTACGACTTCAAAATCACTAATTCCAACTTTTATTTATTACAAAATATCTCAAAATAAAATACTACGAAAGAATTTAAATTTTTACAAAAAATATTAGTCTCAAAACACATTATCATTTGAATATTTTCATTGTATTTTATATTTATAAAACAGAAAGTATAAAAGAAAAAATTTTTTACAAAAAAGCAAGTATAAAAAGATAAAGAAAAAAAAAGTGCATTGAAAGTACATGCAAAGGCCGTCAAGTTTATTCAGTCTTTCAAACTTATAGTACAGCATGTTCCAGTTGCCATAGGGCAAATGTATAGCAGTAATAGTAGTAATAGTAGTAGTAGTAAAGGGATCGTCTAGATATTTGAGGCTGCCTTTGAACAAGAGGTAGAAAACCGGAACTAAAATACCCGGATACATAATATATATATGTATGTACATATACCGTCGGGTTCTGAGTCGACTATGTACATGGTTCTCGCTTTGTCCAGTCTTCTTGGACGCAATTAGGGTAGGTCTCAGTCACCGTTAACCCCTCACAAGAGAGCAAGGGTAAAAGGGTAAAAGAGAGAGTTATAAAATACAAAGGGTATATAAGAGAAATGAAACAGTAAAGGTAGTTTGTGACAGAGGGAGAAAAGTAAGACCGACGTGGGTTAAGTAGAAAATCGTGTAGTCAAACCCTCTTGGCCAAAGAAAAAACACTGGACAATTGTATACATGCATGTAAGTATTTTTGTATTAGTGTGTCGTTATGTTTATGTTTGAGTAAACTACTGTACTCCCTTTGCTGTACCAAATGAACCAATCTGACAGCAGCTGACCTCCGCTTCTATATTTTTTTTACAGTCTTTTTTTTTTAGCTACAGACTTTGTTTTTAGCAAAAACAATCAATCAATCAATCAATCAATCAATCAATTTAAATAAAAAACGAATTTGTTATTTTATTTTTTTTTTTCATATTATTGTTTGATAAAAATTATATATAAATTTGCTGATATATATTTTATTTTAATTATACATATTCGCGTGAATTTGAGGGATTATAAAAAGGTCTGAGTATTTTAATTTGATAAGCCAGTTTTTGATACAAATCGCAAGGGGCTCATTTAATATATTTAACAACCCTCTACTCACTTATTTAACACAGCCATATACTAACCTTTATGTTTTTTTTTCTTTTTTTTTTTCATTATAACTGTGTATACATACGTTTTGCTTGTAAATATATGTTACTCCTTATTATACAGTTTTTTTTTTCATACTAGAAGGATAAATTATGAATAATGCTGATTATATTATAAAAATACGCTACGTTATTATAGTCATTGTGATTACGATGTGATACGAGGCACTGGTGGCATACTCATGTAATCTGTATGCTCATAAAAGTATATATTTTTTTTACTTAAAAATCCTTGAGAATTTTCTAGCCATACTTGTGTTTTATAAGTACAAAAAATTTAACTTCACGTAGACTGCTTTATTTTTTAGATAGAAATAAAAATCAATTGATAAAAATAGAAATGAATGTTAAACATTTGTTGTCCCGGTTATTTATCATTTCGCTTTTTAATCTCAATTTTTGTGTTTATAAATTGTTGGGTATACAAGAGTTAAAACTACACAAAATTGATATTCATAATCACGTTATTCATGATAGTTAATATATGTTGATAAAAAAATGTTTTGATTACATTGTCCACGAGTTTACTATCAACTCTGTATGAAAAAAAAAAGTGATATAAACGAAATAATATTAATCGTTGATTCTGCGATGTAATACGAAGATATAGTTGATTGGCCGCACTAGGGATTTTCAAATGAAGGTATATATGCCAGTTATATGAGAAGGATGAGTTGAATAGTCGATGTTTGGTTCATTCGCATGCAGTCAGTGTGTGCCTGGCTACTGCTGATACGGTCAGCCCCCGGATAAAGTAGATATTAACACGAGATGATCCGTTAATGAAGCGTATGTTCTCCGCGTCGATGCTAACCTACCACCTATTACCCACAGCCTTTTCTGTTATCTTATGCGTACACCGTTTCCCGCCATTTCAAACCAACCGCAAATTATTTTACTTTTCTCTCACCCTCCCTTCTATTTTATCCTCATCAACATCATCATCATCATCATCATCATCAACTCTAATCACAACCCTTTTCCATAATTTTACCTACAACATTTTCATTCTATTGAAAATACTAATTATCTACTATCAATATTGTACATCATTCAACAAATAAAGCTTTTTACTTTCTTTTTTATATAATTTAATCATAAATTTGTCAGACATGCATCCTCAACGACAAATTATAAATAATATACATTATACAAAACATGAAAAAATATATATTTAAAAATTTCTCAGTTGCACGTGTATATAAATTTACATGTTTATTGTGTATATGTATATATAACACAACTGTTTGTCTTGTTTTAAAACTATTAATAAAGTTGAATGTGTCTCGTGAAAATAAAAAATATAAAAAACAAGATGATCAAGTGGAGAGTTGAAAAGCAAGTTGGTAACGAGGCGTTGGGTAATAAAAAAAGAATTTTTTTAAAACTTTTTTTTGGGCTAATATATAGTATAACATGCGTGTGTGCATGCAAGTTTTGCTGTTGGTTAAAATGTAACTTATTAGTTGTTGAACGATGACATACTTGTGTGAAAATTTACAAAAACATGAGTTTTGAAAATACCAGTTGTGTACAAACGTTAATTTAAAACGAAAAAAAAAAAAATTAAATAATATGATATATAGTTTTGTGTATGATTAATTTAGATGAATTTGGAATAAAAATAAAAATGAAATTAGGATAAATAAGGGTAGTTAAAAGTGATGAATATAGTCAACAATGGAAATAATTTCTGACTTTTGGTGGGTTAAAGATTTAACCACCACAATGTAGTGCACAATCCCGGGATAAATATATTTTATATTTGATAATAATAATAACGAGCTCGAGTAACGAGCATTCATTACAGTAATTAATCGGTTAATAAAATTTTTATTGAACTGGGCAGTATATAAATGTGACTGTGTGCAGGATAAAGCAACACTTTATTTTAATTCTCGTGGGGTTTTTTTTCCATATACACAATTCGATGTGAAACAAAAAAATAAAAAAAAAAAAAAAAAAAAAAAAAAAAAAAAAAAAAAAAAAAAAAAAAAAAAAAAAAAAAAAAAAAAAAAAAAAAGGGTATACGAGAAAAAAACATAGTGAACAAGTCCCGTCGCGTGTTCTCGTTACGAACGTGTAAAACGATGTGCACTATAGTGGCCCCCCAATTTGACTGAGGGAAGAGAATTCAGACCGTGTCGAAAGGATGCTGAAACGAGCAAGTTTTATATAAATGTATATGTGTTTTTATTGTATACATATGGGTGTATGATATGTTATGCACCACAGGACTCAAACGTTTTTAGTTCATATCAATGTGGTCATCTTTCGACGGCGCCAAGAACTTAGTTAACGAGATCCTCACTCTGTCTCGCCATTGAGTTTTTCAACTTTTCGTTCACCAAAAAAGTATTTATATATAGCAATAACTATATTCATTCCTCCCTCAGCACTCTTTGCCTCCTTCATCGTCTTCTCATCTGAAAAAAATAAAATTTCATTCATTTTTATATATTTTTTTTTTATTTTTTTTCTTTAATGGGGTGTAGAGATAAAAATAAAAATTTCATGTGAAGAAAAACAAAGTGGATTCTTAAATTTTATTGTTCTTAATTTGAATGACAACTATTTAAATTAATTGACATTATAAGTTTTTATTATTTTTAACATACAAATAAGATTTTTTTAAGTATTTTTTTTTCAATAATTTTTGGCTTAACATTTTGAAAAAAAATATCTTTGATCAGTGAAACACGGTGCGTGTCTAGTTCTGCCAAGGGTTCGAGTGACGTGTTGCTGAAATCAGATAATATAAAAAATAAATTTTGAAACAGTAAAAGAAGAGGATAGTTAAAAAAAAAAAAGGATATATCAAAAGATATATAGTGAGAAGAAAGAGTAAACAGAAGGAAGGAAAAAAATTTATAAGAAAAAAAAAAAAATGATATAAAACGAGAGAAACCATTCACGCATGTCGGGTAGTTTTTTGAAAATGTTCACTAATGATATGCCCCGGACCATTCTCAATGGACCTTTCGAGAATTCTCCGACGGTTTCGAAGAATTAGGAATTCCGAGGTCGCGCCTTACAGTGGTTTCTCTCAATTCTCAGCCAAAATGTCTCACACAACTTGCAATCATATATATGTATATAAAGAAACCACAAAAAACAGGAACCGCAAAAGGCTGTTGAAAATTCAGTACGTGAATATATAAGAACTTCGATAGGTACCTACCAGCAAGTTGTGGATTTTTTATTCGGTTTTTTCTAAAAAAAAAAAATAATTTTTTTTCAAACACATTCAAACAAAATTGCGGATCGTATATTTTTATCCTTTTTCTTTTTCATTTATACAGCACACCTCGATTTCCTTTCATTTTTTTTATTATTCCCACCTATTTTTTTTTCGCTTCTTCGTTCTCATCGTTGCATCCACACACCGCGAGATTTATAAGCGCGAACGATTCTTTTCAACGACCCGCCACGGTTCATCTTCGAATGGGAACAATTTGGCGTGTAAGCAGCGTTCACTAGAATTGACTTTTTTATTATTTTTTTTCATTTTGACAAAAGCCAAAGAATCATTGAGGTGGGATAAAATAAAATACCAATTCAAAGCCCACACAAAATTGAACAATTTATTTCTTCACTTTTGTATTCATCATTTCCGGGGGTAAAATTGCTAACAAAAAAATTGTTTGAATTTTGTTTTTCGCTATATTTAAATAGAGATAATTTTTTTTAATTTAAAAGAAAATATAAAAATAATTTTAATTAATTTTTTTTAGAATTTCTGGCACTCATTAGTCGCGAGATAATTACTCAACGGTTTTGGATTCGGTGAATGAAAGCGTACGCATATAATGCCGGAAAAAGAGAAGTGAAGTTATTTATTAGTGGACTTATCTTCTTGGCGAGTATGTGAATACGTATAATTTTTTTTTTTTTTTTATTAAATGACAACGACTGGCGACGGCAAAGCTTTTTTTATTTTTTCGTCTTATTTTTGTTAGCTTGTTACGAACTGAACAGGTTTACGGCTTTCATGGTGCCAAGCGCGTATGTCAATTGTTTTATAGTACGTATTTGTGCCCTCTTCTTTTGTGTTTCATATATATTATACAAAGCGACTTGTCTTTTCAAATTCGAAAAACTTTGTGAGGCGCCACTGCACTTGGTACAACCACGACTTCGGCATGTGCTTTGTAAATTTTTTTTTATTTCATTATTTAAAAAGAGAATAATTTTTTTATTATATTTATATTCACATGACTGCAGAGTGAGAATAAAAGAATTAAAAAAAAAAAAAAAAAAAAACAATTCATGTGAATATAAAAAATTTCAATTTGCATTTTATCAATAATTAATTTGTTTTTTAATTTTATTTTGAATTAATAAAAATTAATTTAACTTTTGATAATTTTTTATTTCCAAAATTAACTTATGCTTTTTATAAATTCTTTTATTTTTTTAATTTTAATTATATTTTTTTTTTTTTGATAATTTGACACATACCAAGATTGAAAATATACTCTGAATAGATTTTAAATAATTTAACATTTAATTAAACCTGATAAAATAGCTGTACTAAAATAAAATTCACAAAATATTTTATTTATTTTAATTTAAGAATTTAAAAATAAAATAAATAAAAATCAATACAACATTTGGAATTTTATTGAACGCCAATAAAGTGCATTTGTATGGTTAAATTCCAACTTGGGTATGTCATACCTTTGGCACAGTATGGCTGCCAAACATGATACTGTGTACCAAAACAGATGTACCGGTTATTCGTTTTATTTTTGCTACCTCAGAGTGCAGTGCTTACAAGTCATTGAAAGTCATTTTCTTGGTGCATTTCCAACACGCCCAATTGATGTTCATACATGCGTGTGCTTTTAAATCAAAGAAAAGCTGTCGTAAATATTTATAAAATGAAAAAATAGACTTGTAGAAATAAAATAAATAAGTTTAAAATTTCTTTGTGACGACGTGCTTGAGGTAAGTTAAGGCGGTAACGCGTGTATGTAGAACGTTGATCGAGCATGCGACGCATGTGGTTGGGTTACGCCCAACTAACAAATCATCGACATGCACTCTGGGGTTTACATACTCTCACTTGCAAGATGTCTAGGCGTCGCTTAGAATAGTATCGACGTCGTCACACATTGTTTGCTATTTTATTATTTTTTTTTCTTATATATACCACTAACAATCACCGCACAAAGTGGAATGCCATGTGATAGCTTGTCGTTGAAATTTATTTCAAAATTTTTAACTCTTGTTATCATTTTATTCGAATAAAATTAACAAATAAAATTCATAATTATTTATTTATTCAATAAATTATCATATTAAATAAATTCGTTGAAAAAATATTTATAAAATTATTATTCCAATTTTATTAATGCTTTTTTGTCTCGAAATTGAATGACATTCAGATTAAGAGTACATTTCAAGTGAAATATAAATATAGCAGTTTTTTTTTTTTTTATTTACAAAAATAGAATTACAATGTGAATTATTTAAATGGATTACTATTTTCGTTTGTCTGTGAAATACTGTTATTATTGTATGCACATATATACAGTTGAAAGTTTTAGTAAAATCTAGCTGATCCGTTCTTAAAATTTAGATGGATTATAAACGAGAATATAAATATATATATATAGATGACATTTTTAAATATATATATAGGGTAATATAAGCAAGTGAAGCTTGGTAGGTACTTACTTATTATACTCAAGAAATAAGGGTAAAATTCGTTGGTTGGTTTGTCAGTTGGGGTATATAAAAATAAGAAAGACAATGTTCAAGAGAAGAAATGTCTTTTTCTTGAGAAAAGGGAAAACTAACAAAGAAGGATTGGCCAATGTTTAATGCTGTGGAAAGTAACGTAAGGGGGGTAATTAATATCCATTATCCTTTTGCTTGCGTCATCTAATTAGCCTTCTTGAAAATATCATACGAAAAATATACTCAAGATGCATGACTATTCCTTTTTCTGTCAAAACATTGCTTTTTTTTTCCCTAAATATATTAATTAAACTACTGAAAATACTTTTAAATGAAAGTGAATAAAAAGAATAATAAATAAATTGAATTTTTCAATAAATTTTTTTTATTTTTAATTAAAAATTAAAGCAAGTAATTTTTAACAATTATTTATTAAATGCATTTTTTTTTTTTTTTTTCATAATTCAAATCAATGTTTTATTCGACTAAATAAAATTATAATTTAAACTACTGTATTTTTTTTAAGACCCATACTTTTATATTTTCATTATTAAAATTTATATTTTCTTTACAATAAGTGCAGTGTTTTAAAATTAGACATTTGTTTAGCTTAATTTTGATTGAGAAAAATAGTAAATCTAGTAGTGTTTCATACTCATGTTGATGCTGTTAAACTTGCGCCCGAGAACGTCATCGTTAATTTGCATACAAGTTGGTTATATAGCAGCAGCATCAGCTGGCACGCCCGTATAAACGATTATGGTTCAAACAGATGTAGGCGTATGTGAATGCGAATGCAAATATTCAACCGACATGTTATATACCAATGTATGAAATACATACGATTAAACAAATTCTCCTTTTTTTATTTCGTATCATTCTTTTTTTTTCAAGTTTTCTGATGGGGGAATTATGTGACTCATATATAGAAGTGGCTATGTGTGAGCTTTTGTTATCAAAATATCATCAAAAATAATCGTGCTAATGGCACTGTTAAATTTACGATTTCATTAAGAGTTTGTATACACAAGTATACAATTATATCCATACACAACTACTAATTTATTTTTATTTATTTTTTAAAAATTAAATTGATTAAAAATATATTGTAAAAATATATTGCAAAATTATTATCTATAATTCATGATGATAATTACATGTGTATTTAATTTATAACAGAATAAATTAAAGAAAAAAAAATGCAAAATACAGTCGTGATGCGTAAAAGAAGTAATTAACGAAACTATTATTAGTTATTTTTTTTTTTTTCTTTTAAATCATTATCGCATTCAAAGGCAAAATTAATTGAGCTACAAAAATGTTGATGATTAATAGTATATTTTATACTCCGACTTATCACAAATTTTTTGTTTCCGTTTTTGGTAAATTTTTGAAAAGGTTTTCTCGAAGATTTCCAGAAATAATTTCTAGAAATGTTTATCAGAGAATATCTAATAAACATTTTTGAAAATTGTTTCTAGAAATTTTCTAAAAAATTATGAGAAACTGGTAAAGGCTGGGATATATTTCCACTTTAATAATTTATTCTGATGACCAAATATGGCTATGAACAAAAGAATCAACAATTATTTTAAATAAAACACTTCAGTATATATAAGTTCATGTTGTTTATAATGATGTGTGCTTAATCTATGTTGCGTATATTTATTTCATTGTTCATATATATATATCGATGAAACATTGTTGAGTTAAAAGTCCTTTTTTTTTTATGTAGAAAATTTATACAGAAACTTGACGATCTATACGTGTTAAGTTATAGAACAGGCATAACTGCACAATTGCATTTGTTTTTCTCAATTTGATAAATTTATTTATTTTTTGTTGCAGAAAATATGAGCTTTATTGGGTCAAGCTGACAACTATAAAACTTTGGTCATCAACTGCAGTTATCCTACAGGGTAAGTTGAATTTATTCATAAATAAATTGTTGATATTAATATTCCAAGTGAAATGTTAAAATAAGTTTTTATTCGATGAATAGAAAAGAAATATAACCCGTTGCTATTTGGCATATACCTGATGGTATTTTTGAAGTCATCAAAGAGTATCTGAGTTGAGAAGGAGCTATTGAGTGAGTGAATGTCTTCGAGAAAACATTGATCGAAGTCGGCACATCATTAAGCTCTCAGTCCTTGTCGTGTCGACTAGGTTCCGGTTACTTTATTTTATCATTTCGAAATAAAAAAAAATTAAAAAATCCTAGTGACCATTTGATGTTTTAAAATATTCTATTTTAATATTTTTTATATTTTGTGAATGAACTAGACATCTAAACTAATTTAAAAGACAACGAATGATGATGATGATGATGATAAAAAAAAAATCTAGATATATTCAAGACAGGGAGAGACAAAGGGGGATTTATAAATTTAGTAGATGCTTTGATTGTCATTCGAGAGGAAGACAGTATAAGAATTTTTAAAAATTGTGAATGAGGATAACATTGGTGTAAAAGAGTATAGTATAGTGGATGCTGGTGAAGCAGACATAGAATGGCGTTTTACTTTGATGTTAGCCGCCGCCACTTGTTGGTCAATTCTGGCGGCACTCATTCAACTTTGCCACCAACTTTGTTTTCTCTTAAACTAAAAACCCTTTTTTTTATTTTATTTATTCCCTTCCACCTTATTTTTACCACTTGTTTTTTTCGCATCAATTTATTCACATATAATACGAGGCGCCCCTTTTAAGGTACAAGATGCTCATTCTCGTTTGCTTCATCAGCTACGTATTACATTTTATGAGGTTCAAGCTATAAATTGGTGATAAATCGTCTCGACTTTAAGCGTCGTTTCATGACATATTTTATATTTTTTTATATATAAAAAAACTTACATTATCGTATTTTGAAAATCCTATAATTTAGTTTTTTAATTTCACCTGTTTTTTTTTTTTTTTTTTATATTTGTCAATGAATTAACATATAACTTTTAAATTAAATATTTTTTTTATATTGTAATATATTTATTTTCTTTGAATTTCATATCTTATACTGAGAAAATATTTTTTTTATTTTTTCAGAAGCTACTTGGGACTATCTGGATGTGTTTATGTACTTGATAGTGTTGAATAACAAAGTACTCTGAACAGGTTAACCCTAAAACTTGTTGTGGGTTGAAAAAAAAAGGAGAAGAGGGTTTTATCTGCAGTAGGGCACATAATCTTGAAATGATATAAGATTTACAGAACAAATGATAATAAAAAATTGAATAAATAAAATGATTGTTGTACTAAAAATTGTTTGACAATTGAGGGAGGAAAAGAGGAAAAAAGACTTAGTGTTAACACATGAGACAGCCATGTTGAATGAGGTGGTGATAGTGGAGGTGGTGATGAGGATAAAGGAGGGAAATGAGGCACTGTTGTGTCCACTATGTGTTAGCCTTTGGCCACTGTGGTTTGTGGTGAACGTGAGTGAGCTCCATCTTGTTAACAGCCGAGTTTTTTCCCATCAGCGTCGACGCCGATAGGCCTGTGTCGACCACAGTGGGCGTTCTTTCTCTTATTTCTATTTTGTCCACTCTTACAATTGCTCCGCCTCATATATTTCAATAATTATTAATTTTTTTATTTTCTTAATTATAATTTATATTCAATTTGTTGAGTATCCACAATTTCGAATTGTCGTTGTACTTGAAAAATTTCTCTGCAAAGTATTTACATATTTTCAAATCGTAAAGCTCAATATTTTTGATAATTATCATATTAAGTAGATAATTAATTGAATAACTAATAATATTTAAATTTATTTATATACGTATATAAAGTTTTGTTTGAATTTTATTTACAAATTAAAGCTAAAAAAAAAAAAACGAAATAAAAGTATATTTTTTTCATTAGCCACAGGATGAGCCTTAAAGACCATAAAGAACGCGAGTCTAAGCTAATAACTAAAACCACAGTAGCACAAAAGGGAAAGAGAAAATAACGAATAAACGAATGAGGGTGGAAAGATACACATCCATTACCATCAGCATGCAAATTAGATCGGGGGATTAGTGAAAATCCTTTCGTAACAATTCTGAAATACCACTGAGTTGAAGTATAGCCAGTAGACGTGATAGTATGCTTCTCGTTCTTTTTTTTTTTTCCTTTCCTTATAACGATAAAAATAAAGGAAAAAAAAACCATAAAAGCTGTGTATAAATTGGAATAGAATAGAGATGAAATAAAAGTAAAATAGATTGACTTAGACAGTGGAAAGACAGTAGTAAGATAAAGCGATGGTCCAGTTGGTATTTTGTCAAAGTAAAAATTTTAATTAACAATCTTTTCAATTTACCCTTGAAGTCTATTCTATTTTAAATTATTTAATTAAAAAAAAAAATATATATTAAATCAATTTTTAAATTCAATCAAATTGAGTCAATAATTTAATTATTACGCTGATTAATTAATTTTATAAAAATTTAATTATAAAAGTTATTTTAAATAAATAAATTATTTATCAATTATATATTTTTAACATATTTTTTTACTATCAGTAATATGAGTAATAGATAAAATTTTAACATTCAACAAACAACAGACCTCATTGATTTAATATTTTTTTATCTCCATGTAGTTTTAACGACATACCAGAGAGATCAACTTGGAAATTAAATAAACAGAATGATCAATGAATATTAAATAAGAATTCATTCATCCATCTACTAACGCCTTTTTCATTCACATATCATTTTTTTTTTTTTATTTATATTATCATTATCAAATTATTATCATTAATTTTTTTTTCTTTCCTTTTTTTCAATTCGATATCTAAAATATATATTTTTTCATCTTGTTCATAGCTGGCTTTTTATCTTTAAGGTTTACGATTATCGTTATTGCTGACGTGCACTAAACAGACCTGAACGATGTGCTCAACTAAAATCGTCATCAACGAGACAAAAAAAAAAGGAAAAAAAAAAAAAAGATAAAATAAACAGGAATGAAGGAGTGTAAAATAAGTTAAAAGAAACGTCCAAGAGGAATTATATCATTTACAGCACCCGGGCCTACAAAGATAAGCTCGAGACTCGTATAGTTAAATTTTTTTTTATTTTTTATTTCTTGGTCAAGACGAGGAATGATATCCCTCGCATTTACGATTGCCTGATGGGCGTAAGGGCGTTATCTGGCACTTGAGTACAGGGTTGTTTGATATACAAAAAAAAAAAATACATACATAAATTTAAAATGAAAAAAAATTAAATTAAAAAGAAAAAAAAAACAATAAAGTCAACACTTACAAAAGAGAAAGCTTTTTTTTATTTTTTAAATGAAAATAAAATTCTCTCGGGTTAAAGACAATAAAGCGTTTGAAAAATCAAGTTTAAATGGAAACGAGGCCATCAAAAAAAAGTTGCTATTGGAATCGTTCCAGGTTTTTTTTTTTTTTTTTTTCTTTTAATACTCATTTGTTAACAAAATTGAAATTTATTTTTTTGGCTATCAGATATTGACCAGTTTTTTTTTTTTTAATAATCATTTTTATTTTATAAAATTTCTGTTTTTCTTATGAAGGAATGAGTAATGAAATTGTTTATAATATTTTTATTTTTAGTATCGAGATTGTTTATTTCAATAAAAAATTATATTACTCGATTACGATGAAAGACATCCCACATACATTCTATATACATTTGTCAAACTATATATTATTTTTGTAACCATATTAATGATTTATATCAGCCATGAGTTCCATCATCCGGTAATAAAGTCACTCACTTATCATCAAGTGTGCTCTGAAACAAAATAAAACACAGAACATATAATATAATCATAATGATGAATATTTTTAATTATATCCAATAGAAATATATAATTTTTATCATAATTTTTTTAATGCTATTCACAAAATTCATTTGAATATAATTGGAATTTATGACCAAGTAAATAATAGTCATTAAATAGTTCACATTAATTTAAATATACGTAGCATTTCCTATTTTTGTTTTCATACTTAATATTCAATAATAGCAACATTGTCATAACCGAATGAGTACAATTTTTAATATTTGATGAATAAAAAATTGTCTATTCAATAATTAAGTAACTTAAAAATTCAAATGACCGGAATATAAATTTAAATGTAACATTTTCGTAATATTACATGACATTTTTAAATTAAAAAAAAAAAATTGGTGTGTCAACGATGGAATTATTCACAGTCAATAAATAATTACCATTAACTCGAATACATTTTTTTTTTAATTTAAATTTTAAAAATTTCAACATTGTCATGAAAATGATTCATAATTAATTGAGCAACAATAATGTATAATCGATGAATAGGAAAAATAAAAAATGTATATTCTACACAATGTACATTGTGTAAAATAATTTTCTTAATTTAAATTGACCACTTTTGACCTCTATAGAGTAACCTAACATCTAATTATCCGATGATAATTAAGCACATTTTAGACACGGATGTACATTGTGTATGGCAACATTGTTTGCTGGGGTTACACTTGCCATCTTCATATACATATTTATACAATGAGAAAGTGCACGGTATCCAATATGACAATGCCAAGTAATTGTGTATGTATTAGAGAATATATACAATGCAAATGTACTGCTACGACTATTATTAAGCTTGTCTTACCTTGGCTTGATTAAAAGCCCCAGAAATGCATGTACATAAACTTGTCTTGTTGCATATCAAAGGTATCACAAATAAATATTATTATAAATTTTAATTATATATTTAAATGATTATTAATTTTTAAAAACAATTTATTATAATATTTTTAATTTAAAAAACAAAATTTATATAATTTAATAAATTAAATTTGTAATTTCATTTGATTATTGTTTATCAATTTATTTATATTTTAAGAGAGAAAAAATTCAATTAAAACGATATGATAATAGTGGTTTTTAAACGAATTTTACCTCATGCAATTGACCAAAATGTTATTTATCGAGTTGATGCCAATTGGTGATAATTATTCGACGATTGTGGTTGGTGATAATTTAAATTTCTCTCACATTGTACTGTACTAACAATTCGTATATAACACGAACATTAACATTACGCCTTTATGCATTTTGAAATGTATATATACTCGAGTTTGTGTATGTATTTTGCTCAAACTACTTGACCATTTCCATATATCGATTTCTCGTAAATTATAATATGTTAACGTACAATGTTATTCATATTCCAGAGCTATATGATAAATACACTGGTATAATATCCTCATTTTATCATTGATTTTCAAATTGAATATATACACGATAATTAATTAATAAAGCGGTTTTTTTTTAAATTTATTAAATTACGTTAAAATATTATTATGATATAAAATTAAATTTATAGATTATTTATTTCTCTTTTATTTTTTACAGTAATGTTTTTGTTATATATTTATTTATTTTTGTCGAGTGCATTGGCACTTGATGTTCATGAAACCTTTAAAATTCTAAATATCAGTATGTTTAAATAAATAAAAATAAATAAAATAAATGTAAAAAAGAAACCATGCAAGTGTTTGTTTGAGCTTTGATAAATCAGCACAACGGCCACGTGTGTCTTCTGTCTGCTAATCAGTTGTGCTTCAAGGTATTAAAGTTAATGCTATAATTAACGATGGCTTGAATTGGCATGCACGAGACTATATGCCTCAGTAATTACAGCATTAATCGTCTTTTTTTTCATATATTTACTTTATATGTGATTTTTTAAACTTTGCCTTTGATCTAGTTAACTGTGAAAAATTTCATGTCATTTTAAAACCAATGGTCTTTTGAAATTATCGAAATTTTCATGTTGAGATAAGTCAAAATGAAATGAATGAAAAAGAAAATTTCCATCGTTATTTTTAGGCATAAAAATCTCTTGTTTTTATCATTTTGTTAAATAAGTATTTTAAATCGTATAAAAATAGGCAATAAAGTAATATAAACTAACAATTTTGTGGAAATTATTGCCGGAAATAATTTTTAGAAAACATATTTATACTTATAAATCATAAATTTTTATTTTTTAAATTTATTTCAAAATTATGTCGTTGAGTAATTTATTTACATTCTAAGTTTTTTATTTGTTTTTAAATCTTTTTTTTTAACATATATTTTTTTCGTAATAAAAATTTAATTATCATAAAAACATGGGTTAAATAATTAAATAATTTTTTTTTTTCTTTTAGATATATCTGGATGGATTGCGAGATGTATAGTTAACTGTTTCGAGTTAACGAGATGAGTGCAAGATATATATAAGTTAAAAGTGGCATTGGGCGTTGACAGAAACATACTTGCTTCACGAACGTTTTGGTTTAGAATTGTTTTTTTATATTATTTTTTTTACAGTATGTCACATTCATAAGGTTTTCTCTTGGGCCAGAAATATGACCGTTAACGAGAAGAAAGAAAAGAAATATATTAAAATACAAACGACACGATGAGATGGCTGTAAACATGATCATACGGATATGACTTTATAATACGCCTTTGAGTGCTTTGACGTGTTACGAAAATAAAAACATAAATTTCAAAATAATATAATAATAATCAATCTATACTATTACTGAGGTAGGATAGACGCGAAGCGTACCACCATAGTATTGTTTTCTATGCATAAATTTAATTTTAATTTTAATTTAATTTTCGATTTCTATTAGGAACATAGAATGACCGAGGAGGTATTTGTTCAATGAAAATTTACTTCTTCGATTTTATAATTTCCCAATTTTTTTTTCAAAA
>JAPYYR010002797.1:0-27554 GCA_030523065.1 Aphidius colemani | reverse complement strand
GACAGACAATTTGTCTTTTTAACTAATAATTTTATAAATTCATAAATAATTACTTGAAGTAAATAGAATTAAAATACAGCAAAATAGTTGCTCGACTCTGTTTTTCTTTTTTTAAATAAAAGAAAAAATAATATTATCTTGTCGTTTCTATGGTATTTTTTTTAATGCATAAATCAAATATATTAATTGATGTAAAATTATATTTTACTATTTAATAAAAGATGAGTAAAAAATCTGACTCATTATCACAACCAAGAGAAAAATTCAAACTATTTATTCCAGGAAAATCGAAAACTTATCAAGAAGCTGCTGCTGAAAAGATCAAAAATATAAAAAATATTGTCAATGAAAATTCATTAGGCAGTCAAGATGATGATTGTTCAGGAAAAAATGAAAAACCTGATTTATCTAATAGTGAATTTAAATTTGAACCAACACCTCCACCAGATCCCAGGCAAACAAAAAAAATACACAAATCTTCAAAGCAAACTATTTAAGCCTTTATTGTAATTCAAAGTTTAATGTTTACAGATTTCAACAGACAAATCAAACTATGCGTTGCTATGTAATGTACACAGACTTTTATCGATGTGAAAATGTTCTTGGTGAAGGCAACGATGCTTGTAAAATGTTTAAAAAAATATATCAAAAAATATGTCCGAGTGTATGGATAAGTCACTGGGATGATTTACGTGAAAACAATATCATGCCTTGGCCAAAAGCATACCTAGATCAAACCAAATCACCCAAAAAATAGTTAAACTCATTCAATTAAATTCATTAATAAATAAATCAACACATTAAACAATTTGTTTACGTAAAAATATTCATTATTTTATTACACAGGTACAGGATGTCTGTTTTTTTTTTTTTTTTTTTTAGAGGTAAGTGTTATGTAGAAAAAAAAAAATAATAAAAAATGAATACGAAATAATAATAATAATAGTAATAACAACACATTATAAGATTAAGTTGGCCAAAGTACTTGAGGCATCGATGACAAATTTCTGTTTTCCAAAAATCGATAAAGTTTGTCGAGTTGACATTTGAGCAAAATAATTTTTAATTATAATTTATTCACTCATGTAGCACTTCATTTTTTTTCTTCTCGTATTTAACAAATGTTCACTCAAATAATCATAATTTTTCTTTCAGTATATAACACCCAATAATAATCATATAAAATTCATGTTTTATACAAAAAAAAACGAAAAAAAAACTTCAAAAAAAAATTAAATAATAAAAAAAAAAGAAAAAAAAAAATGTTTAATCAACTAGTAATGTGTATGAAGAGGATGATAACGTAAATCTGGTAGAAAAAGAAAAAGCATTAATTCTGTGAATAATAAATTTGAAAAATATTGATGAATTGTCACTTTGTTTTTCTTCTTCTCCTTGGATACAAGTTCATTTAATATCACAGCCCACACTTTTGTAATATTATTTTGTCAAGCATATTTAACTACTCTTTTTTTTTTTTTTTTTGGTTCATTTTTAATGACAACTTACCAGCTAAAGACAGAGGAATAGCAGTCCAACGATTCCCCAGTCTTGAAGAGTAGAAATATTTAACAAAAAAAAAATATAAATAAATATATAAACAATATATTTACATCCACACAAAATCAGGTTGTCGTGATCTATTTACATCTTGAGTCTGCAAAGGAGACAAAAACAAAAAAAAAAAAAAAAAAAAAGTAAAACTAGTATTAAGCTTTGTTGAAAGCAGTTTGTTAAGCAAGTAGAATGCCTTGAGTCCGTATAAATTTAATTGTCAAATTACTATTGACATAATTATCCAGTTAAATTAAATCAAAAATAATTTTGTCAATAATTTTCATGACTATTAAATAAATACAATAAAATTAAAAAATAGATAAAATAAATAGTTAAAATAATAAAGTAAGAAAATAAAAATGATTGAAGATAGTAACGATGAAGTAAATAATTCCCACCCCCAGGTATTTAGACAATCGAACCACCTTACTTATGATAAATAAATCCTAGTTAACATTGTTGCTATTGTCCACGATTTTTATCAAGATGATTGTAAGAACAGCCATCATCACTGCATGTCCCCATCAATTCATATGGACAAAGTACTCCATTTGGATCAAAATTTCTGAATAAAAAAACAGAAACAAACAACAAATGTCCTCAGACAAATTATCAATAAGCTACATTTATAAAAATTCAATTTATAATTAATTTTAAATATTAAACATACCCTCGTGTGCTAGAAATTATTGGCTTTGATACAACTCGTTCAGTCTCACTTTTTTTTTTATCAACAGATAAGTCATTTTTTTTTAATTCAACACTACGTGGTGTACTGCTACAAGTTGGACGATAATTATCCTCAATAACAGTTGAATCATTTTTAATAATTTCAACAGCTTCAATCACATCATCAGTCAGACCATCATCATCATCATCACACACATCTTCAGTGCATTTAATATTTTTATTTCTGATTATTTCATCATTATTTTCATCATCTTCGTCATCTTTATTTGATATGTTTGTTGGTGTTGTTTTTTTTGATAATTGTCTAGTGTATTAATTTAAATATAATAAACAAATGTATCATTTGTTTTTTTTTTTTTTTTCAATTATTACTTATAACGAGGACCAATAACACTGCTACCAATTCCTTGACAGAGTTTTGTTAATTTGAGACATTTTGTACGACCGTTGATTATTGTTTTATGTGCTTTTGCAACTTTTGGACCCATTTTTGTTATTTTTTTTCGTTGTTCTTGTAAGCGTTCTTCAGCTAGTCTAAGTTGCATTCTAAGATTACGTACTTCAACTGTTAGTTCTGTTTGAAGTTCACGTTCAATGTCCCACTGTGTTAAATTCTCAGATAATTCGCTCAAATCATTGAGAACCAAGTTTCTATTATAACAAAATAAATAAATAAAATAACTTGATTAAATAATTTTACATTATTAAAACAAGCACAAGCTGAATAATTTACATACCGATTTTTAATTAAATCTTTTTCAATTAAAGATAACTTTTCTTTTTTAAGATCTTCACTGAGATCTTTTAAATTTTCTAATTCAAGTTTAACATCTGATTTTATTTTATCTGAAAGTTCTTTTGCTGGTGATTTATTTTTTTTTTGTTTATTTAATAATTTTTCAACTGGTAATTGTATTACAGTTTCTGTTATTTTATTTGTAATTTGTATATTTTCATCATGAGTGTCATCAAGAGTTATCGTTTTATCCACGTTTGTATTATTTTTTTCTTGATTTGACTCGATAGAAGGCAAAATAACTGCTGGAGTTGGAGTTTCGACAATTGGATCAACTATTTTTGTTGTTTCGACAATTGGAGTTACTATTTTCGGTGTTTCGACAATTGGAGTAATTTTTTTTGTTGTTTCAACAATTGGATGAACTTTTTTCGGTATTTCGACAATTTTTTCAATTTTTTTCGAAATTAAATGTGGTTTTGTAAGAGTTACATTTGTGGATGTCTTAATTGTTGAACTTGTATTAACTCCACAAGTTTTTACTTCTGAATTTATTGATTGATCAATTGTCAATTTATTTTCTTCATTTTCATTTGATTTATCATTATTTGGCACTTGATTAATTTTTTCTAAACGTGCTTTATCATCAAATTTTTTATTCAATTGTTCAATCGTCAATATTTTCAAGAAAGATAATTTTGGGGCAGCTGGTTTATTTATTTCCATTGACATTTGGCCAGTTGATGAATTATCATCGATGATTTCCACTGGTGATGGCATCAGTTCAAGAGGTGCTTTTTCAAATGAACACAAAGCATTATCCTCTCCAGTCTTATTAATTACTTGAGCATTGTCTTTATCGACATTTGATACTTCATTAATTGGCAATTTTTCAGTATTATTTATTACATTAACTTGTGATGATTTTTCATCTGAATTAGTTACTGTTTTTATTTCTCCAATTTGATTATTATTCACTGTCTTGGCTGGACTTGCTGGTGATAATGGACTTGTTATTGTCGCAGTACCAATATTATTACTTATTTTATCACCCAAATTTTTTAATGATCTCTGTAATTTTATTGTCTCACGATCAAGTATTTGTTGTTTTAATCTTCGATATTCTTCTTGACGTGATGCTGATAAATGTCTAACAGCCAAAGGTGTAGATGCAAGTCCAGTTAAATTTTTACCCGTTGAAACTTTTGATGTTGATAATTTTTTAAAAGCATCTCTTTGCTCAATTGGATTAAAAGACTCAATTTTTTTTCTCTGATCACGTAAAAATGCTTCAACACTTTTTTCAAAATCAGTTGTTGGAATTGTTAAGTCATCTTTTGGTAAATTTACAACAGTCTTATCAGTATTTTTAGATTTATTTGAACACTCTGAATCAGTATCTGAATCAGTATCTTCACCAAGATTTATCACAAGTCTACAATTTTTTATTGATGATGATAATAATTTTGGACTTGTAGATCTTATATTTTCATTCAGTCTTACATGATTTATTATTTTATTTCTCATTGTTGAAATTGTTGAATTAGCGTTCTTTTGAGTAGCTATTGCTGTCGTTGTTATTTTTTTAAGATTATTATTAATAGTTTTTGTTGGAACTGTTGGTAAAATAACTTTTTTAACATTTGTTTTTGCTAAATTTCCAATTGGATTAATTGATTTTTTAATTTCAGTAACAACTGGTACTGCTACTGCCGATGGTACAACGGATTTATCAACAGTTTTTACAGCAATATTTGATACAGCTGTTAAGTTGGCTGGAGGTGATACAATCTTTGTATTTACTGTTGTATTTTTTAATGAATTTTCTACTAATGTTGTTGATTTTTTTATACTTTCATCATCAATAATTTGTGGAGCGTCTGGCAATTTTATTGGTGCTATATTTTCAATAACTTTTGGACGTTTTGATAAAGAAGCCAATAACAATGCACGTAACTCTTCTTCATCGTCTTCAATACTTGATCTTCGTCTTTTATCTTTATTAGATTCATCATCATCATCATTATCATTTTGTTGATTTTCAATCACTTCAACAGATACTGAATCTTTTTTACAATTCAAATCATCATCAACTTGTAATTCACTTTTTGATAATCTTCTTCTTTTTTTAAATTCTAATTTTTCTCTCAATTTTTCTTCACTAATTTTTAAATTTTCTTGTTTATCTTTATACACTATGTTTTCATTTTTTATCAATAAATTTTTTTGTTTATCTTTAACAACAATAGCTTCTATATTATTGTCATTGTCCAAAGTATTTACAATAGATTTTTCATTATTTTTTGTACTATTATAATTATTTTCAGTAACTCGAAAATTAGCATCAACAATTTTACTCTCATTTGTTATGATAACTTTTGCGTCATTATAACTATGAGCTGTCAAATCTTCAATTGGAAAATCATCAATACTTATATCATCATTTAAATAACTATCAAAGGCACGAGCTGATGTTGAATTAAATGTTGTTTTTTTAACAACCGGTTGAAGTTTAATTGGTTTAAAAATAGCATTTGTTTGTGAATTTTTTTCACTAACAACATTAACTATTTGCATTTCAGCACTTTTAAATGTTGGCTCTGGCATTTGTTCTAGTTTTTTAATTAGCAATGGCTGTTGTAAATTTTTATTTGTTTTTAATATTGTCATTGGAACTAATGATTTATCAATTGATGTTGGAATTTTATTAATATCTTTTGTTATATCTGGAACACCTTGAAGATACAATGGTTCATCAACACAATTATTATCTTGAGAATTATTTGTCAAAAAAGAATCACAAGAATTAATAAATTGTTTATCAATATTAGATTTAATTGATGTATGTTTTTGTTCATTATGATTGTTAATAACTTCATCAATAATAACAGGAAAATCAGTTGGTGATGATGACATTTCACGTAGTATTTCTGGTGGAATTAATTCAACTGGATCTTGTTCAAGAGGCATTGAAATTGTATTATTTTGATGATATGAATAATTTGAAATATTAGAAAAATTTAATGCTGATGGTATTGGTGGTGGTGGTTGCATTGGTGTAATTAATTTTTTTGGTGGAGTTATCATTTCTTCATATGGAATAGCACTATCTGTTGGTGAATACGGTACATCTGTATTATCATCATCACAATTATCACTATTTTTTATCAATTCTTCAGTAAATGATAATTTTTTTTTATTTGTTTTATTAATTGTATCAGACGGTGTATTATATTGTGATGAATTCATAAGGCTTTTAGGTGTTGATAAACTTGTATTATATTCATCAATATTTGGATCAATCGAAATGATTGGAATAACATCATCAGTTGGTGAATAAGGTGGTGAGTATGCTGGTGAATATGTTGGTGAATATGTTGATGAATAACTTGGTGAATAAATATCAATTTTTTCACGTTCAAGATCACTATCAATATCCATATCTTCAACTTGTTGAGTATTTGTTGTTTGTGTATGTCCTGCTGGCATTGAATCAAACACTACATCAACATTATCGTTAATATTATCATGATCAAAAAAACTATCACTAAATGGACTACCTTCACGCTTTTGTGATTTTGATTTTTTAGCAGCACCTTTTTTAACACGATTCTGATGTTTATTCATAACTGCTGAACGTAATGCAATCATACGTAATTTTAAATCTTCTTCATCATTGTCATCAATGCTGTTTTTATTATTATTATTATTATTTTCTTGTTGAATATTTTCTGTTGCTATTACATTTGTTGTTGTTACTGTTGTTTTATCAGTATCATTAATATTTTGTAATTCAGAATCAACAGATTCTAAAACTTCTTGTTCAACTTGTGGTTCTTCTTTAATAATAACATCAAGTAACTTACTTTCAGGTATTTCAAATACTTCAGTTTGTACTTTCAACATGTTATTTAGTTTATCTTTTAACGATGGTGCTCCTTTTTGTTTGTTTGTTTTTTTAGGTGATATTGAACCAACTGCATCTAAATGTTTAACTTTTTTTAATAAAGTTGATGCATAATGTTCATCATAATTACCTTCTTTTGGTGTATGATTTGATGTAATATCTTTTTTTTTATGATAATTAATATTTTCATGTGAACCAGTTGTTGATGGTTGTATTATTGATGGTAGTGTTGGAGGTGGTACTGGTGTTGGTGATGGTTTTTTGGGTGATTTATGACGTTTTGGTGATTTTCTTTTTGGGGAAGGTGATCTTGAGTATCTTGTTGATGATCTATGATAAGATGATGATTTATGGTAATCATTTGTTCTTGATATTGGTGGTGATCTTTTACGTTTATGTACTGGACTTGGTGTTCTTCTACGTCTTGATAATATTTTTTGTGCTTCAGTATGATTAACGATTCTTTCATTTTCATCTTCATTAACTGATACAAAATCATTAATTGAAAAATTAAAATCACCACCACCACCATTACCAGATTTCTTTTTCTTTTTTTTTTTACGTTTTTTTTTAAATGACTGTACAACAACTTGTCGTGAACTACCTGGTACACATACTATTTCAAGATCTTCATCACTTGATATTAACAAAAGATCTTCATTTTTTTCGTGCAATGTTGGCATTGTATATTTTACTGGTTGTACTGCTGTTGCTGTTGCTGTTGCAGCTGCATCACGTTCATGACGACGATTCTCTTTCCCATGAGATGAATCTTTTAAAATAATTACAAATTGAATTAGCAACAGTTTTTAGTAACAGAAAAGAGAGACCCAATAGCTGAGTATATTTTTAATTGTTACCTCGTTTAGTGTGTGATCTAGATCTTCTTGATGAATCCCAAGATGATGGATGTCTAAAAGCTATTCCATCCTCAGACGAAATATCACTTATATCATCAAGTGATATTTCACCTTCTTCCTTTTCATCCATTTAACCAACTATGTGTTTAACAATTTAAATAATATTTATTTTTTCTTCTTGCAGTCTGTAGTTTTGTAAGTTGTTGTTATTTTTTTTTTCAAATTTTACCACACCCAGGCAGCAAGCAACAACATGTGAGTCATCATTCATCAAGTAAAGTCATATGTAAAACGATTAAATATTATTCATTATCTCTATTTTATTGATAACAAAACAAAAAAAGTAATTTGATATTTTATTTGGAATTTTTCCAAATAAAATAACAACAAATGAAATGACAAAAACAATATATTTAAATTATTTATTTAATTTTTTTTTTTTAATATTATCAGATGCAATGTATGCATCTTGGAGTTTATTGATCTTTTTTTTTTATGCAGTTTTTTTAAGGTTATTATTATCTTTCTTGGAGTATAAAAATATTAACAATAAAAAAAAATTTATAATAAATTATGATCTAGATATAAATAAATATTAAATAGGATTAATTTTTTTACTTTTATTCTGTATATTGCATAAATTATTTCAAGGTTAAATAGCTTTATGTTTTAAAAAGAATGTTAGTTTATTTTGATTTGTTTATCGTTAGAACAAAAAGAAAAACAGTCAATTTGTAATAGAAAAATATTCTTACCGAGTTTGTTACAATGACATTAGAAAAATAAACACTATCACTTTCACAATTACTTTTTTTATTCAACAAATTTATTTATAATGAGATGTAAAAATATATAGTGCAATGTATTATATACATATATATACATTATACATATTACGTTTAGGACCGCTTTGTGTGTCTCGCCATTTTGTAATTTGAGAATTTTTTTTTTCTTTTTTGTGTGTGTGTAGATTTATCACTACTTGACTCAAGCCAGTATTTAAAATAAATAAATAATATTTTCGTTGAAATTTATTTATTTATTTATTAACTTAAAAAAATAAAAAAATAATTTTTAATTAAAAATTGTAATTAAATTTCTGAATAAACTTGTTATTTTTTTTTTAATTTTTAATATTAATAATTTGGCGGGGAAAAATTTTGATGTCTTATGCAGTCTTATGTGAAATACGAGGGATGTCTTATGTAAAAATATTGATAAACAATTATATTTTTTTATTGATAAATTGTTTAATTATAATAAAATAATTTTATATATATTATTTTATTAGTTGTTTGTTTTTTTTTAAACAAAAATAACGGAAATCAGAAAAAAATTCACAGGTGTTAGATGACATGACCTAAAATTCCAGAGATCCATGTGGATCCATGTGTTATCCATGTGCTTTTCAGACAACAACATAGTTCTAAATAATATTTATCATATTTCACTGGCTAAGGAAAAAGCTTAAATGTAATTAAATATTTATAGTAAAATAATGTAATCAAACACTTTTGTTTTTACTAAGTATTATTCACTCGATTAGTTCTCAGTAACCTCAGTAATCAAACACCAAAACATTAAAAGAAATGTTAAATATTTATAATAAATGCTTATTATAATTTAAAAATTAACTCGTTGAGTAGATGTGTCAATTGAGTCTTGATTTTAAGACAGAGTGTTTCATTATAATCAATTTATTTAAATCAATTTAAAAATGAGGTGGTTTGCTAAAATTAAACTGAGAAAAGGAAACTCATCGAGAAAATCATTATTAAAAAAATTGAGAAAAGCTAAAAATTCATTAATTCAATGTCAAGCTGATCTTGAATCAAAAATTCAGCAAGAAATTTTATACATTAAAAAAGTTGAAAGTTATAATAAAACAGGTATGTTTATTTATTTATTAATTTTTTCTATTTAAAAATTTATTGTTTTTATTATTTAATTTAATAATTAATTATATTGATGAGTATTTTTTTATTTTTAGAGGCAATTTTATCGTTTACCAGAAAAAAACTTATGGAGATACAACTTGAAAATATTAATAAAACTATGACTGAACTCGAATGCAAGATTGAGATTCATGAAAAATATTTAATAGCTTTTGAGTGTTCAAAAAAAAATGGTGTTAAAATAAATATATACTTGTAAGTATTATATTTTAATGAGTTAATTAATTTTTATACTATAATGTTGGTTTTATTTTTAATTCTCCAGGGGTGTGGATGATGTGAAAAAAAATATGAAAGACTCGGCAATTAATAGAAGACTTGAACAGGAACCCACCCAAGATGATGATGATGATGATGGTGATGATGATGAGCTGGAACAAGAGCTTGCTGAGCTGATGGGATTTTCAAAATCATCTGACCCTATTGTTGAATCATGTCAGATTAATAAATATAAAAAAGAAAGAGCTCCTCAACCAATTGTACCATAAACTTTCTAATTAATTGTAAATATACGTGATAGTTATTTTGTGCTATTAATAAATTTAATTATTTGTTGTTTACAAATTTGTATACTAAGTAGGTATGTATGTACTATGTAGACTGGACAGTTGGAAACATCCCTTTAGAATATAATTCTGTTTATGATTTGACTCTATTTTGTTATTGTTTATAAGATTGGCGCCAAAATAAAGTGTGACACTTGTTATAAATAATTTTGATGCAAAAACTGATTTTAAAAAATGGTATATAAAATGATTTGTTAAATAAAAAAATAATGAACAAACAAAATGAAAATCCAACAACTTCAACAACAATTGACTTAATCAGTCAAGAATTTCCAGACATAGCAAAACACGTTCTCCAAGAATCAGCTGTTGAATTTTTAAAACAAAACAAATGTATGAAAAATAATACAACAAATATTATAATTTTATTTTTATTAATAAAAAAAGACAAATTAACCAATAAAATATTTACAGTTACAGATTCAATATTAAAAAAACTTGTTGATATATTTGGTGATGTGTTTGAACGTGCATTAAAATTATATGAGACAAAAAGAGTTACAAAAATAATTGCATTTGATCCAGTTCAAAAAGGTACTTTAAAGGATATTTATGAATCAAGATGGTTGATTGAAGTTAAAGGATTAACTGGTGAATGTTATACATTATTTCCAAATATAAATTTTTGTTCATGTTATTCATTTAAATATCATGTACTTGGTGATCAATCAGAATTAACATGTAAACATTTGTTGGCTGCTTGGTTAGGCTGCTTGGATACAAAAAAACTTAATATAAATTCATTAACACCAATACAATTTAAAAATTTACTTCATTATCAAGTGACATATATTCAAGATGAATCCACAAATTGATAATTATAAACTTGTTGCTAAATTAGGTACACTTAAAACATTTGTACAACTTTTACGTTCAGTTAATCATCGTGAAAATGCAACATGTTTTTGTACAGATAATGGACTTAAAATAACTGTTGAAGATTCAAAATGTATACAAGCTAGTGCATATATACCAATACAAGTATTTCAAGAATTTAATTTAGTTGAAGATGTTATATTTAAAATTAATTTAACGGTATTAGTTGAATGTTTAAATATGTTTTGGAGTAATATGTCATCAGCAAATGCATCGGTTGGTTTACAACTTTATTACAAAGACCAAGGACATCCAGTAACTGTACTAATTGAAGAAGATGGAATAATAACTGATTGTTCATTAAAAACTCAAGATCCAGATGAAATTTTAGACTTTCATATGGAAACTGAATTAGTTTTAAATAGAGTTGTATTAAAAACAACATTACTCAGAGATATTTGGACTGAGTTAGATCCAACTAGTGAATATTTAGAGGTAAAATTATTACTTACAAAAACAATAATATAATAATTATTATTATTTATATTTTTTAACAGCTGTTGTTATCACCAGAAACACCGTATTTTCGAATAACATCAAATGGCTTGGCTGGTGAGTGTCGTATTGAATTACCACATGACAGCGATTTAATTTGCACATTTCAGTGCAAAAAAGAGGCAAGTTTTTTTTATAGACAAGCACATATTAGACCAGCAATGAAAGCTCTTGGTTGTTGTGAAACAGTATCATTAAGAACTGATAAAAATGGACTACTTTGCTTTCAATATATGGTTAAAACTGATGAAGGCCATATTTGTTATGTTGAATATTATGTAAGTTTTATTATTTTATAATTTTTTTTTGTTGATCTGTTAACTAAATAATGATATTTTAGGTCTCACCAGTTGTCGAGGCAGATGAAGACTAAAGCCACTTGATAAATAATTTAAATATTCTAAAAATTTAAGTATATTTTGTAAACTTAAAATAATTATATTTATATTTTTTTGGTTTTGTTTAATAATTGTAATTAATATATCAATAAAACATTCAATTAATTTTTATTTTTATATTTATTTGTTGTTGAGTTGTTGCTAAAATAAGAGCAAAAAAAAAAAGACAGGGTTTTATGATTTTATTTGTTGTGTAGGATGATTGTTCAATAGCACAAAAGACAGTTTGTTTTTTAATTTTTGTTTTATTATTAAAGTTTTCTTTTGATACTATTTAAATTTATTTTTATCGATCAACTACTTATGCTCGATTAAATTTATTATATCATATTTACACAATTACACGAAATTATGAGTGAATATGAGTCAATTTATCAATTAACCAGTAGATACAAATATACATTATCTCAGTCAATTAATTTCTAGAGTACAAACTCATTGAGTATCATAATAATTACATATTTAGTGATTTTTAATTCCTCAAAAATATAAAGCTAATTTTGAGTTGTTTTCTTTAATTTCAAATTAAAACTAAAAACAATAGACTCAATAATCACTTGTAAATTCAACTTACGTACATATTACATTATTATAAATCGATAATATTAATAATATTAATAATAATTAATAATAATAATAGTTTATAATGAGCAAAAAGAAAAAAACTATATCTAAATTTGTTTTTTTTTGTCTTTTTTTATTTTAATTCTTTAAGTACCTATTCGTTGGAAAATATGCTGCATATGAATTATTTTTAAAAGATAAAAATATCAATTTAATCATGAGTATAATTTAACTTTTTTTTTTTGATTTTTTGACTTTCGTTTTGGGAAAAAATATTGTGATATTAACAGTCTCATGATTTGTGAATTATTATTTTTTTCGAGCCAACTTTTCCAAGTAAAGTAATTATTATTTAAATAAATCACAACCATTTATTCAAAAAAAAAAAAAAGGAAAAAATAAAAACAACTAAAACCAAATATGATTTGATTATTTGTAAATATATGAGTTTTGTTTTTCACTATTTATATCTACAGAAAAAAAAAAAAGAAAAATAATCTGGCAGTCTTGTATTGGAAAACATGATTCATCAATTTCAACATTAAATAAATAAAAAAAAAAAATTTTTTAAAACAATATTTTTGAAGTAAAAGTAAATATATTTTATAAAACAAAAAACTTTAAAAATTTAAAATAATAGTTTTTTTATAATTTAATTTGGAGCATAAATCATTTTAATTAATTAATAAAAAATATATATGAGAATATATGTGTATAATTTGTGCATATTCATCATCGATTTTATAATTCGATGTAAAATTTTATTTCATTGTATATATATATTTTCATTTACTTAAAACTACGAGGGGAAAAAAAATATTCATCTATTATTTATCAATATTACTATTATGATTATTTGTAGAAATGAAAAATAAAGAAGAAGAGATCAGACAGCTTTTGTGGTAACTAAGATTTTGATTTATCAGCTTATTTGAATGACAACATCAAAAAAATAATTTATCAATCAAAAAATAATAATATATTTAAGTTTTTCTTCTGAGATTTCTAAATCTCATGTGAAAAATAAAAAGTTAAATGTCTAAATTGAATTTAAATTTAAAATTCCAATATTTTTTCTCAAGACTTCTTCTATATCCAATTAATTGTGGGTTTTTGTTATTAAAAAATATAAAAAAAAGAAGAAATATCTGATTATAATGACTAAATATTTTTATATGACTGCAAAAAAATTGAGCTGGACTATGACTAATTTGTTTTTTGTTTGTTTTTTAACTGAAGGAATTAATGAGTATGAGTTATGTTATATATTTATGTTTTTTTTTAAAATTATTATGATTAACAAACCGATAGCCAGATGATAAGGTACAACGAATCCATCGTCAAAGAAAACTATAAGCATTTTGTACAGCTCTGCCACTCGTTGATGCTGTTGTATTTTGTATTTCAAGTCTTTCCAATGACTCAATTCTGATTCTTATCGATCCACCATACGTCTGGACCTTGAAAAATAAATAAACAAAGAAGAAAATACAGTAAGCTAATTAACAAAAAAAAAAATAAATAAACTATTAAAAAGAAAAGTATAAAAATTATTATAAGAAATATAATAATAGCTAAGTAAATTGAAAAATAAAAATAAATTAATCAAAAAATATAGCTATTATTATAAATGATTTAATAATATTGTTTGTTTAATTTAAATAATAAAAAATAAATTAATAAATTTTGATGTTGTAGTGTTGCGTGAAAGCGAGCCCCTCACCCACGTCATTCTGTTTAATTTTACGATTAATATTTTCAATATCTTTTATTTCAATATAATAGATATTATTTTCATCTAAATTGATTCATCATTGTATTCGATTTGTATTAATAAAAATAAATTGGGGCATCGCATCAGCAGTTTAATCTACTCACTGTCTGTTGATCAGACCTGAGACTGTGGGAGTCGGCAACTCGCGCTCACTCGAGTGGTGTGAGACTTCCGCTGCTGACTCTTACTTCTCTAGTCTCTGGTGCAATTGCTGGTCTTCTTTCTTGTGTTGTTATTGTTGCTTGTTGATTTTGTACAGCAACTGAATGAACTGGTGGTCGCAATGCATGATTAACAACAACATATTCAGTCAACATCACATCAGCTGTACCACCTGATTCAAGTGGAATTGCATTTTGTCGAAAATGATCCAGCATATCCAATATTGCAGGAAAACATAAATGTTGAACACGACAATGGCCTTGATCATTCACCGTCATTCTTAAATGCTTTAAATTAAAAAATCAAATAAATATATTTATCATTTTTTTTGTAATAGAAAAACAAAGTTATTTTTAATAGAAAATTTATATTATACCTTTGCTCGTCCTTGAAAATTAAATGTCAATACAAATTCACCTTTTCTCGTTTCACTTTGTCGAACAAGAAAAACACCATGTCCATTTGCAGCACTATGTAAAACAAGTTGAGCTGCATCTGAACGTGGTAATGTACCATGAAACCATGGATATTCACGAAGATTTGCAGCTAAATCTTGATCACCCTCATTAACAGCCACTGAAAAAAATGATATTTATGAATAACAAAATATAATTTTTATCAGCTATTTTATATTATATAAGTGTAAATAAAATACGTAATAGCTTTTATCGAATAAAAAGAAAAAAAAATTATAAATAAACAAATATAAATATTAGCTTACTTAGTTCAAATTCTTGTTGAGATGAGCATAACTCAAGATTACTATTACTTTGTGTACGTAATCTTGGTGGTAGCTCTGGTGGATTACAAACATCATTATTATGATCATGTGTTGATCTTGAACTTTTACTTGCTGAATTTGATCTCATACGATCACCATCACTACCAGATGCACCAAATCCTAAACCATCAGTTGTATCAGTACCACCACCACCACCAACAACAACTTCACTACCTTCAACAGCTCCACCTCCACCTGTATTAATTGAATTACAATTTGATGTTCTCATACAATAACGTATTGTTGCAAGCCATGATCTCATATCAATTGAATCATGTGCTTCAATAACAAATTCAGCACTTTGAGTCTTCAACACAAATGTATTTTCATGATCAGGCATTTCAAGTGCTGTTGTTTCTCTGGCTTCAGTTATTGCTGAACAAAAAACTCCATCACGTGGCTTAACTGCTTTTGGTGGTGAATAAAATTCAAGCATGTAACCACCAATTGCTTTTATTAATGCTAATCTTGATTTTTCCCATTTTTGTGTACCATCAGTATTTTCACCAATTAAAGAATTAACAATTCCTTCTTTACGACATTCAACAACAATTTTAGATAATCTTGATTTAAGTTGTTTATCACGACGATTTTCATTTTGTGATAATTCAACTTCATCACTTTGTTGTTTATGAAAAAAACTTTTACCTTTTTTTAAACCTTTAAATGATAAACGACGAAAAAATGGTTTATGAGTTGGTTTTGGTGATACAATACCCTCACCATATTGTTCAGAATCACTAAATTCTTCATGTGATGATGCACGTATTCTAACACGATTATTTGTTTGACTAGTTGAATTTGTTGTTCTTCTTGTATCATGAAATGATGGTGACCTTTTAAATGAAAATAATAACAACAAATTAATAATTTATTAATTAATTAATATAAAGCATGTATTACAAATATATTAAAATACCTTGCACTTCTACGTAAATATTCACTTTCAAAATGTTCACAAAATGTATCAACAAATTTACGAAGAAAATCTCTATGTGATAATGTTGATCTAGCACTTTCAGGCAAATTTAGACTGACATATGTACAAAATGCTTTTGCAAAATCAGATGCTGAAGCACGGGCGTGTCTATCACAAAATTCAACCCAATCATCAGCACCTTCCGGCATTGTATTTGTTGTTGATGATGATGATGTTGCATTATTAACTATCAAATTTGTGGTATTAACCAGTACCGAAGATGTGTTTTGGACACTCATGCCTTATAAAAACCACCTTTTTATTCAACAATTCAAAACCATTAATACAAAAAATATTTCATTTCAACAATCAATCCTCACTGATTTTTTACGACACATTTTATATATTTGTTTATTCAATTTTTGATTTATTCAAAGCATCCACTTGTTCCTAATTTAAAGAAACAAAAATATATATTAAAATTTTTTTTAAATAAAAAAAAAAAATTGACAAAACTAATTTGTATTCAAGAAACAACACAGAATGATAAAATAAAAAATAAAATAATATTGAAATTATGTGTGGGCGTTTTATTGAATAGAGACTGATGTAATTTTATTATTTTAATAAGAAAAAAAGAGATCAATCACAGAGTGTAATGTGTATTGAATAGAGGGGTTGTTACTGAATGATCACTTGCTCTTGTCTCTGGTGATAACCTCCCCGTGAATTCTCTGGACCTCACTTATTGTCGGCATAACTCTTTTAATACATACATACATATAAATGTACTCAAATCTCAATGCATGTGTGACACATATTTATTTTTATTTAATCAGTGTTAGTAACTCTTGATATTCATGCTCCAAAATTCCACATAGCCGAAATTTGTCTTCATCCGCATCATCATCACTCCCACTTTTATAATCTTCTATTTATTTATAATATATTTTTCTCTTTTTCTCTCTCTTACTCTCTCTTTTTTACCCCTTAAATAACAATGGCGTCTTAAAGATTTTATTATTATTTATTTATAATTAATTTTTAAAATGTTGACTTAAGAAACACTTGCTGACGTTGCTGATTTTGTTGAGTAATTAAATCTCTTCGATATAAAATGTTAATTAAGTAGATTATCAGTTGAGTTAATAATATTTTTTATAAATAAAAAATAAAAAAAAAAACAACAACATTCGCCATTTTTTTTTTAGAGTTTCACATTCCAAGGCTAAGTTGATTCTTTAATTGTATTTTCTTTGCATATTGTATATCAAAAACATAACAGATGATTTAATTTTATGTATGACTTGTAGTAATTCATGTTTACAATGCATTGTCATTCATACTATTGTTTTTATCGATTTAATCAATGAATGAATTTGATGCAACTCTAAAAAGCATTTGAATTTTCGCGCTTAAAATAATTGACACCATAAACATTCAGGCGAATTTTTAATGAAACAATCATTTGCGACATACATTTTCTCAAGAAAAATTATAAATAATAAATATGATTTTACCAATTGATTAAATAATTAAAATTTTATTTTTCCAAATTTATTTTTAATAGCATTTTATTATTATAAATAATAAAATTAATAAGACAATCTCCACGTGCCAGTTTTTAATTTATGTTGTTTCAGGGCTGTACATGTTTATCAATAAAAAAAAAAATAATTTACATAAATTAAAGCTTCATTTTAAAAACAATATGACTCAAATAAATTAGCTATAATATTATTTTCCAAATTAGCAAGTATAATATAATTATTTTATATTCTTACATGACGAATAGTCTTTAAAATAAATTTAGTTTTTGTTTTTGAGGTACGAAAATTGCGATTGACGCTACTGAACCGACATAACGGATTTATGTCGGCATCGTGATCATATTCTGATCGCGCGTACAATTTTTTTTTTGTTGTAATAAATAAAAAAAAGCTGTGTGTGTCCTCAACACCATCAGGAAATAATAAAACTAAAATAAAAAAAAACGAAGCAGTCTGTTTGTATAGTGAAGCATCGTTTGACTTTTATCACTTTTGGCATTGTTTTGTTGAGTCAAGATAAATTGAAAAAAGAAATACTTATATATTCTTGATATCAAACAACTTTGTCTGGGGGTTAGGAGTGATTGAATTAATTTTTTTTTGTTGTAAGTATATTGAGTTTATAATTATTAAATTAATAATGGAGCATGTTGGTGATGGTGATGGTGGTGGTGATCGTCGTGGTACATCTGGACGTGGACGTGGACGCGTTGGTTGGCCAAATGATCAACATCAACAATTGAGACGCCCTCTCCATACCTCTGTCAATCAACAAACTGGTAATTATCATTTTTATATAAAACTTTTTATATAAAATTGATACATGGCTTATTGAATATCATCATGATTTATACTTTTTTTGTTGTGAAGTTATTATTTTTTCAACCCTCCAAATTTAATTCATCATAATTAATTTGATAAATTTTTATTGAAAAATTATTACAGCAGCTGTTAATGAAATGAACGAAATGTTTACTGGTGTTACAATGAATGATGGTGCCAAAAAGTTTGAACTATCAGCAGAAGCTGCTGAATTTAAAAAAAAACATTAAGGTTTTAATTGATTGTTTATTTTTCAAATAGCAACAACAACAAAAACAAAGCTGGCAGAGAAATTCTGTCCAAGAACGTTTAAATACTTCAAGAAATCAAGGACAGCAACATTATGGTAATCATCATCATCATCAACAACAACAACAACAACAACAACAACAACAACAACAATATGGATATCATGTTCAACAACAGATGCAATATCAACAGTATGGAGATGCTGAAAATGCATCACAATCATATCAACGCTATGAAGGTGGCTATGATAAAAATCAGGTAGCATATTTATTAATTGAATAATAATATTATTATCTTTGGAATATTTAATTGATTTATTAATTTATTTGTTTAACAGGGAAATCGTAATTCTCAAAATAATCGTGGTGAAATGGAACTACCAAATCTTATGGCACAATTAACAACATCAATGAATACATTAACAAGAAATCCAGATCAATTTGAGAATTTAGTTGGGCCACTTGTTTGTAACATAGCACCACATTTAAAAGTACAAGCGAGTACAATTGAAATAATTAATGCAATCATGCAAAAAGTAATTAATTTTATATAACTTGATTATTTAAAATACATCATTAATTATATTTATACATAAATTATATATTTATTTTTTAATTTACAGTGTATTATTGATTCAAATTTCCGATACAGTGGTGCACGTTTGTGCTGTCATTTGGATGCATCTGATCAGTCTGATAATCATTCAACATTCAGAAATGCATTATTTGAACGTTGCAAAGAAGAACAAGAAATTCAAAAAAAAGTATGGCCAAATATAACTGAACATACACCTGATGATGAAAAAAAATGTCATGGTTTAATAATGACACTTGCTGAATTGGTTGCTCAAATGGATTCAACTGGATCTGGCTCAACATTGGGAAAATTGCTGCTAGAATTAATATCAATAACTTTAAAAAATCCAGGACCAAATTCAGCAAAACTTATTTGTCAATCACTCAAGGTATAAATAATATAATACTAATAATTTATCAACAACTTTATTTGTATTTTATCGTTATAAAATATTAACTATGCGTTCTTTTTTTTTTTTTTTTAATTAAAGTTGGCTGGACAATTTTTGGAACGTGACAGTACAACAAATCGTCAAGAAATTGAAAAAGTTATGCATGAATTAACTGAATTGGTAACAAATGGACGTGTTGATGTTCATGTTGGTCGAATGGTTAACAGTGTATGTGAATTACGTACATCAAATTGGGGAAGAGTTGTATCATCACATGGTCCAACACCAGTTGATATTAATCAAACAAATACACAAAATCAAGACAATCAAAATACTCAACAATTCGATGAACCAGTTTTTTATGGACCAGATGGAATGGTATTATCAGCTGAGGAACGTCGTTTTTGTCAAGATTTAGCAAATATGGATGGTGATGATGGAGTTGTATATGGTGATATGATGGCTGGACATCTTGATGAAGAAGAAGAAGATGATATGATTGCTGCTGCTTATGAGGAATTTTTAAAAATGCCACCAAATAATAAAGCAGCGTAAATTTGACTTAATAATAGTCTTCAAATTAATAAACAAAAAATAAAGAAAATCAATTAATGGAAAATTCAATAAAAAAAAACATAAATCATTGATACATTTTTATGAGTTGTGGCTTCTAATACGCCAAGCATTTAATTAAAAAATACATTTCTCCAGTTAAAAATTTAAATTATTATTACAATATAAATCATTATTCAATGGAGATGCTAAAATTTATATTAAACAAACCAATTGTTTTAATGTCACGTGTTAACAAACACTCTTCCACATTAAATAAATAATAAAATGTTTTATAAAACCACAGCCACAAAAAAATGCTTTATCTTTGATATTTTAAAATCAAAGATTAATTTGTGCAAAAAAAAAAAATATATAAACAGTAAGATAAGTTTTTTTTTTTATATTATTATTATAATTATGATAAAAAATGAAAAATATTTCTACATGAATAGTATGGTTACTTTTGCACCTAGTCGATCATAAACATTTCATCAATAAATTAATTAAAATGAGTGAATCAATTTAATAACAATTAAGCGAATAAAAAAAATAATTAAATATGAAAAAATGCTTTTGTTTGTATACAATGATGAAGAAAAAAAAAAAATTTTAATTTGTTTTTCTTTTTTTTTTTTCTTATAAATTATTTTTAATTGGTTAGTTTAATTTTTACAATAAAATTTACGTTCCAGATGAATTTTGTATTTATTTAAATAAAAAAAAATTGTCTTTATTTTTACAGATAAATAGTTAATAATTTCATCTAGAATATGTGGAAGAAGCTTGTGTATTTTTTGTCAGGAAAAAAAATAGATACTTATTTGTTTTTTTTTCATTAAATCATCGATCGAATCAAATGGAAGGTAATTATTATACATGACCCTGCGTATAGAGATTTTAAATTGAATATGTTTTTAATAATAAAGTAGATTGTTGTTTGAATCAACAAATAACAAACTATTCATTTTAATAAGTTTGAAAATTTTTATTTACATTTTATCGTCTTTATTCAACAATAACTCGAAGGTTCCGTGTTACGTAGGTGTTACCAGTCTTTTAATTTTTAATTTTTAATTTATTTTTGTTAATAATAATATATATATTATTCATTTGAATAATAAAATATACAAAAATATAAATTTTCATATTAAATTAAAAATCAATTTAAAATTAATTTTAAAATATTATTTTTAAAGAATTTTAAATATTTTTTAACGATGATTTATTAAAATTTTACAAAGAATTTTAATGTGATATTAACAGTTAAAATCAACGTGAATTTGACTACCAAATAATTTTTCACTGGAAAAAAATAAAATAAAAAAAAAAAAAACCCAAAATTAATTTTATAAATTTAAAATATAAAATATATAAATTTAATTTTTTATTGACATTTATTTATTATTGTTTTATATAAATTTTCTTAAATTCTTTTTAGTGAACATAATCATTCTATTTTTACACAAATGTAGATGCATACTTGGAAGTTTTAAAAAAGTCGTTTGATTTTTTTTATATATATTGTTCACGAGGTCACGATCTCGTATTCAAGGATTCAATTACCATTTTTGGAAAGATGTAAATTACGCAATATTAAACACCTGATGACTAGTCAATGTGAATATGATTGAAAAAAATAATTAGATATTGTCATAAAGATGTTGTTTCAATCATCAAATCAAGTGTTATAATAAAATAATGAATCAATCTAATTAAATCACAACTGCCTACATACTTAGACATGTTTTTAATTATTCCAAATGAAGGTAGACAAGCAGCGGGGACTTTGATGGTTCCATGTGGAATATTATTTTACATTTTTTCCTCCTCTCATCTACCAATTTTATCAAGGATATTTCATGGTCAAGCGTGGGCTTAAACGTGGTGGGAATAATACTACAAGATTTACCTATATTTTATTGAAATTATATTATTTTGCCAGTCGTTTTGGTAGCTTAAACTCGTGTGGATCTTAAATATTAACAGTGATTTTTTAAAAATAATTTTATCGAAATCATGATTTCATTTCGATTGACATTATTCCTTGCCGGTGTGGCTTTTCATTGCTTGTCATTAACAGAAGCAATGAATTATTATCAATCTTATTATCAGCCAAGAATTCAATCAAGCAATGGTAATTATAAAAATTAAAATAAAATTAATTGATTAATTATGTCAATAATTGATAATTTAATTTAAAATTAGGCTGTGGATCTTATACATGTGGAACAAATGCAAAATGTACAATGACTGATGGAAGACCAGTTTGTTCTTGTCTTAATCTTTACATTGGTGATCCTCTTTCTCACTGTCATCGTGTTGAATGTCAAAGTAATAAATAAAATATATAAATTTTTTTTAATATTCAAATTAGTTGTCATTAATTAAATGATTATTATTATTATTATTTTTTAAATTTATTTTATTACAGTCGATGACGATTGTGCAAATCACAAATCCTGTTTAAATAATAACTGTGTGGATCCTTGTGCTGGAGCATGTGGAGTTGGAGCTAATTGCCGAGTCATTAATCATGTTCCAACTTGTAGTTGTCCACCTGTAAATTATTTATTTATTCATTATTTAAATTGTTTAAATTGTTTACTTTTATAATATTTATATTTACAGAATTGGCTTGGTAGTCCATTTACTAGATGTTATGCTGAATGTACTGTTGATGGTGATTGTCCAGGTGGTAAACCAGTGTGTTCATATAACAAATGTAGTAATCCATGTGAAAATGCATGTGGTATTAATGCAAATTGTGAATTACGTGGTGCAACTGCTATTTGTAGTTGTCCAAGAGACATGACTGGTGATCCATTTGTTAGCTGTAGACCTTTTACACCAGGTAATAATTTAATACTAAATAATAATTGTTAATTAAAAATTAAATTAATTAATTTTATATTACAGAGGATCTTTGTAAGCCAAATCCATGTGGTGAAAATGCTGTATGTAATCCAGGTCATGATAATACTGGCAAAGAAAGACCAGTATGTACATGTGAACCTGGTTATATTGGTAACGCATTGACAAGTTGTCGAAAGGGTGAATGCCAAAGTGATAATGAATGTGCTGATAATCGTGCATGTATTGACTATTATTGTCAAGATCCATGTACTGGTAAAGAATGTGCATTGACAGCCAAGTGTGAAGCACGTCGTCATATTGCTGTTTGTACATGTCCAGATGGTTCACGAGGTGATGCTGTTGTTGGTTGCAGTGCTATATCATCTCGTTATGGAGCTGGAAAATATTTGAGAGGATAAATATCATCATCAATTATCTAAACAATTTAATAGTAAATAAATAAAACAATTTATTTCAGAACTCTTTTGTGTCAATATTCAAAAACAAAAATATATATATATTTTATTCAACATATTATTTAATACATATTATTTTGTGTATTAATTATATATATTTTTTTTTATTCTGAAACGAATATTTAACATTTTTTTTTTTTATAATTAATAGTTATTGTTATAAATTATTTTAATTTATTACTTTTTTCTTACGAGAATAAACACATATCAATTTTGATGTGTTGTTACAAAATATAAAAGAAAATAATAATTACAATTAAAAGAGAAATGTATACTTTGAGATTTATTTAATTTTTTTTTTCCCTTTTTTTTTCTTAAATTCTTATACTGAGAATATTTATGATGACTCAGTAATTACCGGAAGAAATAATCAGTTAATTGTTACTAATTACAAAACAAAAAAATAAAATAAAATTAATTATACTTGTTGACTGTCATCATACATGAAGACTTGTATTAAATGATATTTTTCATTTTTCTTTAAAAGAAAGTATTTTTAGTATTATTATTATTGAAAAAGTTGAAAAAGCTCGAGCCTAAAAAAATAGATTATAACAAGTAAATAAAGTATAAAATTTGGTATTTTTTCAGTTGTAGATAAATCAAATCTACCTGGAAGTTGTTTATCATCATTATCATCAGTTGATTCATCTTTTTTATTGATATTTTTAATTGCTGATATATCAGATACAAATGATGTTTGTGAATGTACAGGTGAAACATCACCCATCCAACTTTGCATTGGTGAATTTGGATAATTTATTTTTTCATTTTTTTCATAATTAGCTAAAATATTTATAATTGTTTATTATAAATTATTATTTATTAGTGAAGATTATTTTATATGACAATTATTACCTCTTGTTGAATCATAGTTTGAATAATCAGTTGTTGACATATGAGCTGTACTTGATATATCAGACATCGCATAATGATGAGGTGAAAATAAATCTGATAGCATTGGAGTTTCGATTGTATGATTCTTCATTATGGGATGATTAACACGTTCAACTTTTTTAATTTGAGGCATTGAACGTGTTGGTTTATCAGTTTTTATCATTTCTTCATTATTTAATTTAACTGATTTCATTAATTTTGGTTTTTTTAATTCTGGCTCATCTTGTTGATTTTGTTTTAATGTTTCTGGTGATGGAGATCTTTTTTCATGACTATTAGATTCAGTAATTTTATCTTGTGATGTTATTTGCTGTGGTGTCTCTGGTTCTATATTTGGATTATTTTCTTTTTCAATTGACAATTGTCGATAGTACGTCTCTAGTGTACCAATATTTTTATCAATAATTTCATCATTTACTGAGTTTAATAGAGGTGATACAGAGTCTAAAATAAAGGAAAACAATAATTAATGATAATTTAATCAAGTTTAAAAAATCAAATGAAATAATTAATTTATACTTTTTTCTTGATTATCTGGTGTTGATTGAATAACTGGACTATTCATTGTTGAACTGTCATAATCATTTTTACACATTTCTTCAAACATAACTGAGTTTATTGATATTGTATCAGAATCACGTTCATAATTAAAATTTTTTTTTTTTTGTTCAATTAGTGGATAATTTGAAGTTTGTGAAGTACAAAATGCACGAGCAAATGAACCGATGTCCAATCTTGGTGGTGGCATTTGTTGTCTTGCCAATGATCTAACTTTTTCATTTTCTTCATTTTTTTTAACTAAACAATTGTACTAAAAAATAAATAACACTTATTAATTATCAATTGATAAATATAAAATAATAAATAAAAATAATCATTTACATGCTCTCGAAGTTTATATAATTTTTCATTGAGTAATTTAATTTCTTGGATTCGTTCAAGATGATACTTTTGTTTATTGAATCTTTTTAATAATATTTTTGATAATTCTACAATTTTTAATTGAGTTCGTCTATTGTTGATGACTCTTCTTTGAGCTAAAATTTTATCGAGTTCATTTTTCTTGAATTCTTTTACCATCAATTGAATTTCTTGCTTTTTTAAATTTATTTGAGCTTCTTTTCTTCTAACTGCACCTGGCATTTTTTCATACTCAATCTAATGAACAAATATTTTACATTAAAAATTAAAATAATAAGTTTATAATGTTTATTTATTACTTGATATTGTTGCCATGTCGATTTGTAGTTCTCTAAAATTTCAATGTATGCTTTCTTTTCCAGCTCAGTTTTTCGTTGGTCTGTATCTAAGAAAGCCTTCACTTCATTCAGCTTCTCGTTCAAATCCTTTGCAGTATCTTTTAGACTGTTGATTGAATAAATACTTAGATAAATAATTAATTATTTTGAATAACTTAAAACAATACCTTTGTAAAGCTGGCTCCAATATTGCAATTGTATCTTTATTTTCTTGAATTTGTTTTTTTAATTTTTTACGATAATCCAATTCACTGATAACAGTTGCCTTGAGTTCCCTGAGTTCTTGTTCTCCATCTGTAAAAAAATTGTCAACAATTAAATAATTGCAATAATATAAAAAAATTATTATCTATTTAAAATACCTTCAATTGATTTTTCTGATTTAACTTTTTGTGAACACAAAGATGCAACACAAACATTAACAAATTGTGGATCTTGAAGACATTGCTGAGGAATGTCATTGACGCTCATCTTGATGGATCTTTATCTCTTCTCTTTTCAGCATTGAATATTTAATATAATAAAAGCCTAATTACTTGCCATTTGTTTATTTATTTATTTTTTTTTTAAATGGCGCTTAGTTATTGTTTTATTTTTATATAAAAAATGAATTATCGGTAACATAGATTTTGACTTATCTATTCCCTTATTAAGCCTTAATAGCGCTTAATGTAAGCCTCATTAAGCCTCGGTTCTATTTATTTATGTAATTGACTTAGGTTGACCTATATTTATTATTAGTCAAGTTTTACTATTATACTTAATAATATTTTGCCAAACATTAACATGTTTACATAGAAAAAATAGTCATTACCGGTAAAATGTTTTCTCATATTGTAAAAACAGCATAAGAGTATTTATAAAAATATAAAAGTGAAAATCAGTGAAAAGTAATAATTAATAATGTGACACAATAACAAAGATATAAAATTAATTAAAATGTAAGTATTCATATTCATTGCGTATATATAATTTAGCTGTATAACAATTTAACAAAAAAAAAAAAAACAAAAAAATATCAGCGTCTTTTGATATGGTGATGCCAATATGGTGTCTACTATCCGATCATGTTGATGGCATTTGAAAAAGAGCCACAAGAAAAGGTCATGCATTCAAGGCTTATTACATTCGATGACGGATATTTTAAAAGTGCTCTCTTCACTATTATAAACAAAAAAAAAAAAATCAACAAACATTTACAAATAATATAATTGATGCAACAAAAAAAAATTATATTTGTCAATTGGAAATTAATATAATTTTTTTTGATATTTAATATTTTTTATAAATTTCATGGCATTGAGCAATTTATCAGGTCGTTTAAACATCTCTAAAAAAATCCTTCAACGGATCAATAAACTTTGACATTTAACAAATTCATAATATGAAAATATACATATGAAATTCTTTATATTAAAAAATTTCACTTGAAGATTCTCATATAAAAATTAAATATCAATTTTAATAAAAAAAAACAAATCAATATCTAATTAAATTATCATTACATTCAATTTTAATTGTATATTTTCCTTGATAAAAAAAGTTTCACATATGAATTTCAAGTAAACAATTAAAATTAAATTAAAGAAAAAAAAAAAAAAAAAAAAAACTATCAGTTTAAAAATAGCTGTGTTATATATTTTTATAAATGAAAAACATGTTACGCGAATGAGAAATAATGTAATA
>JAPYYR010002793.1:0-12639 GCA_030523065.1 Aphidius colemani | reverse complement strand
TATTTTCATACATCGATTCATATTTTTTCCTTAAGTGTTCCATTTTGCCCCGCATTCCTCTATATATCGATGCTTCTCTTTCTAATACTCTCCATTTTTTCTGTCTAATATTAAAAAAAATATTAGACTTGATGAAAATCAGGAACAAACTCTTACTAAAATATAAATTTTCAGTCTGAAATGTCCTCGTTTCTTCGGATACGTCGCGCTATACCCCGCGCCCATCCTTTCTTTCGATTTTTTTTCCCATGCATATACGTGTGTGCATGCAGACCCATGTGTTAGTTATTCTACCATTGATGGTATAGTAGAAATGGTTTTTTTTTTCTTTTTTTCAATTAATACGGGCGTACGTATAAATGTTTCAATATATATATATATATATGAATATTTATATATATTTTAATTATATTGTAATAAAGAAAATTTTATAGTATTTTATTATTGTTACTTATCATTGATATCGGTGCTCACGGCTTGTTTAAAATAGAATTCAACAAAAGTTTCCATAAACTAAACAAAATAAGTGAAATAAAAAGAAAACATGAATTTACGATTATTGTACCCAAAACCCCTTGATTTTTTTTTATAGTTATTTATAGTTTTAGTAATCAAAAGACGTAAAATATCTAAAAAAATGTCAAAATTTTGGAGTACAAAACTGAATAATTCACTGGAAAGAATCTTGTTATGATAGCAATTTTGATACATGTTAAAATATTATAATAAAAATCCTCCTTTTTTTCATCTAGCGAATCATTCAGTTCTACATACTCCAAAATTTTGACATTTTTTCGGACATTTCACGTCTTTTGATTACTAAAATTATGAATAACCAGATTAAAAAATCGAGGGGTTTTCGGTACATTAATCGTAGATTCATGCTTTGTTTTTATTAAAATATTTTTTTCAAAATTATGCATGAACAAATATTGATAATATTTAATGTTAAAAATACAATCAAAAAGCGGCGAACGTCATACACATGCACATACGTGTATAGGTGAAGGCATGATACATTCAGTTGAAAGCATTATATTAGTTACTAACACACGTATAACCATATAACGGTAGGTAAGAGAATTGAAGTACCGACCTTGAAGGCTTGGCAACGTTTTAAGTAACTAAATAAGTTATTATTATTATTATTATCATTATTACCATGATTAATTTTCAAATAATATTTTCCAAATAAATATTGCCTTGCAAAACGTCTCAATTAATAATAAAAATTAAAAAAGTATTTGAATAATGATAATCTTAATATGTGTTCTGGAATATGTTCGGGGTAATGTCTCGGAAAATATCCGGAAAATATCTCAAATATAAAAATGACAACAAATTGACAGTATTTTCTATCTGGGAATGTAAATAAAAATATATGGAAAAATTTCGATGGTAGAATTAAAAGAGGCAGGAGGAGACATTTATGTGGTTTCTAGGTTCAAAATAGATAAATATACCTAAAATAACTAGATTATTGGAGTTGAAAGATTTCCAACGTAAAAAAAGCTAAAGTTACCTTCCCCCGCACCTTGCTATATTCATTGTTGTTTGATCATTTTCCGTAATTTTCCAACTATCAGTGTATTTTCAACGAATATGGCATTTTTTTCTTTATGTTATTATGTTTTTATACATATGTGAAAATACCTACAACCATTTGTTTAGCTGTGAGAGCTAAACTTATTTTAAGTAATCGAGTTCAGCTACCACAACCAGACTTATACCCGTATAGGAATTGCCAAGATTCACAATAATGGCATATAATGGTTGGCATTTGCTTGGTTTTTTGCTTACCAAATAACCAAGACTCGTATGTTGAGACTTGGCCGACCAATAGTTGAAGAAGAGCTGGCCACCTCTTTTTAAGCTATTTATCGGCCAAACCTTGGTAAACTATTGGGTGGCCAAGACTGGATTCATTTTTACATAACGAAAATCCGAGAGAAAATTTTTTTTTTTTATAAATTATAAAAATACATTACGGGGTGTATGAAACAAATTGAATTTTTATATCTGTCGACTGTCAGTTGATTCGTGGATTGCCATGATGATGATAAATATTTCAGTAGAAATTTGAAAGTATTTGTCTTATTTGTGGTTCAGTAAGTAAGACTCTGGACTATCATCTAGGAGGAAAAATTAAGAAGCCCTGTGGTCTAGAGGTCAAGGCGTTTGCCCGGAAAGCAAAAGACCCGGGTTCGATTCCCGGCGGGGGAACTTCTTAATTTTTTCCAAGTTTCTGTTTTTTTTTTTCAAATTTGGTGATATCAAGTATTTTCGGTGCGTTTCTTTCGGTCTAGTAAATCATCAGTAGATCCGGTAGGGTCTACGCTCGATTTTTTCGCAGCGCGAGAGTTATCGGGTAATAAAATAAATAGGTCGCCGGTTTGTGACGTTATGAAATATTCATTATTCAATAACTTTTTAATTAGTCATTTTAGTAGAAAAGTAAAAATAGTTTCATCTCTTCCGACCGTCTCTTTTATATATACCAATATCGGATTATTTTGTCAGGGTATCAATTTTAGCCTCATGTCCCCTATATATATTTATATTATTCAAACAAATAGACAAATTAAAGAGAAAACTAGCTGACCGATCGACAAAATAGTTGATGAATGAGCGTGGACATTTAAGAAGTAGGCATAGCTTCATAATATTAATATGTAGAAAACAAAACGGTGGTTGTTTTTAACTCCGATAACTTTGAAACAATTTATTGTAAAAAAATTTTAATGATATTAATAATGATATAAATAATAATATCAACAATATTATGTACCAGAAATGTTAGTATTGTTTTTTCAAATTTATTTATTGTGTATCACTCGGTACTAGATATATTTCTTAATTTATAATTTTAATATATTGTTTTAATTTATTCTTTCCAATAATTTATTATTTTCGGTAGTACAAACAAAAATACACTAGGCAACACACACGAGCAAACATATTCATTTCAAGCATATCTTCTTTCTTACTCATAGCCATTCATTCACTCGCTCTCATAAGTTATATGGGCAAAGGCTGGTTCCAATCAATTGCGACCGTTCGCTCGCTCAAACGATCGGTTTACGCGATCGGCTGACTGTTACATGCTTTCTTTTTTCACTGCCCTACGATAAGAAGTTTCACTTCAAAAAGTCAAAGAACACTGCTATTATAAGATGGGTTACTGACGGAACTAATCATTTAAATTGTAATGTCGTTTCAAACCTCATTACTGTTCATCTTCTTGACGATAGATGTGAGGTAAAGCAAGTTCCACTGTTGCATGTTCAATTTTTTACAAATTACCAGAAATGACTTTTTTTATTTTTCAATTATAGTATTCAAGTTATGAGCATGTAAATGTAAAAAAAAACATTTCTAGGATGAGACGACAAACTGATGCTTTTTACGAGAAAAAATCGAGATGTAAAGCAATATTTTTCTCGTAGATAGAGACGAAAAGAGACAAAAAAACGCTTTGTTTCAGCTAGTATTATCTTTCTCTCGTCTCATCTAGCCTCGAGGTATCACTGATGGTTTCGTATAATCACTCAGTTAAGCACACCAGATTCAAGTCCCCTTAAAGTTATTTTGATAAATTCATATAATATAAATAAATTTTTGTCATGATATAATGCGCCTGCGCATATCTGTCTGTCTTATCTATCTGATGATTGAAGCTGTTTTTTTTCGTATTTTATTGTTGAACAATTATCACGTGCAATAACTACGTTAAACACAAATAATTTCTATTGACCCTCTTTTGGGGATTTTCTGATTGTGGTCAAACATTAGTCGAACAATATATTTATTAATACTAGAAATTAAAAATATATGTTTGACTATAATGAATTTATAGTTAATAAATACATTTTTTTTTTCTTTCAAATGAGTTTTTAGATTTCAATTTCTAGGTTTTTTTTTTTTCGTAAATTCAACCGTATAAATTAATTTTTTTTTTTTTTTATAGTATATTTATAGTATATTTTGTTTCAATTATTAATTAACAATAAATAGTTTTATTAACAAAAGTAACTCTTTTTTCCTTTTTTTAATAAACAAAATATGTGAAATAAAAAAAATGAATAATCGGGCAATTACTATACTCTCGTGCTGCCATCTGTTGCTGGATTTCGGCAACTACATAAAAAAATGTTGAAAAGGACTATCGTAATTGTTTAGATCTTTATTTATGAATCAACTAATCAATTAAAAATTCTCGTACTATCATCAAAAAATTCATTGGAACATCTTCTACAAGTTGCATAGTTCAAAACACTCATGAAATATCTTTTTTGTGGCTTATTCCATTGTGTAAAGAACCTACTTGGTTTATCTTTATTAAAAATTGATAATTATAAATAAAATAATTATCAAAACAATTCCATATATAGCCTAGGCTGTAGATTTTTGCATGATAAATTGAATAAAAATGAAAAAAAAACATGTGAGTTGATTTTTGAACTTGTTGTGTGAGGTTATACCTGATATTGATATAATAATAACTGCTATTGGTTTTTGTTGAATAAATTAACGAACTTAACAGATAAAAATAAAAACGACCTCTGATAATATTCATTTCGTTTCTGTCTTTATTCTGACGAATTTCCATATTTCATATTTTTTCACAGTCTTCTTAAATTTTCTTCTGAATATTTTTCTCAAATTTTCTTTTGTCATTTCTATTTTTATTATTTACCCAAACGATTTTATCTTTGGCAGAAGCTGTTGTATTCATCGAAATCTTCGATTTGAGTCTAATACGAACTATTCATCTTAATTATTATAGGAGCTATGAACTCTTTTTTAAAAAAAGGTTCAGAAAGCAATACTATGGTAGGCCGCCTCGCGCCAATTCCTGCACCTCCGTAAAATTACTAACAACAACCAATTCTATCATCAATGATGTACTGAAAAAATTGTAAAATCATTTCTTTTTATAAATATATTAATATTTAAACCATCACCCGTTTGTAACAAGAAGCCGGTGGCATATTTTTAGATTTATTCTTCTTAAAGCAAACCATTTTATTGTTTGAAACAAAGAGCCATCTGCATGAAACAAACCAAATTATTGTTTTCAATAAACCGTTTTCTCCTTTTTTGAACACAATATTGCCAAGAAGTTTCCATCTAAAAAATAGAAAAAATTTTTCTCAGTGTACCATGAGACGAAGTCACATATTAATCTTACGTAATCATCCGAAATAATCTTGAACAGGTAAGCAAGCTTACAAGTCTGATTCGAAAAATAATATTTGAAAGTATATATTTGCAGTTTGACCTTCATCAGAAAGATTCACGTCTGATGAGTAATATATGTACGTGCTGAACCGTAATAACATTTACAATGCATATCAAGTTTAACTCGGTCTTCGTATTTTTTTTCTCTTGTTATAACGATTGTGGCCTCTAATATATTATAAACAGTTCAAAAAGATCATCATAAACGACTACTGAAAAAAAACTTCTTGATTTTTAATTATTATGCATAGATGAAACTTTTAAGAATAAATATAAATATAACAATTTTCTTAAGTCAATTATTTTTGTTGATTTAACGCAATATATTTTAGTAATAACAAAATATATCAGAAAAAGCTTAATATCTTCGATAGATAACATTTTTCGTTCAGTAAAAAATAAACAGTTACCTAAGACTGCAGGTAAGTTTTCGAGATAACACTATGGATATCGTATTTCGGATCATCTACCAAGACCCGAGAATCGGGTTATTAAAGTACAAAATAAATGTAAATCCTCTTAACACGAGTATGAGACAAAACAAAGCTACTTGGGGAGGTCAGAGATTCCGTTCTGTAGATCGGCATCAAAGTGTGATCAGATTAGATTGAGGCTTGCACAATCCACTTCTCCTTGTTTTTCATTCCCATGATTTTTTTCTCCCACTCTTTTTCCTAGATTAACTATTTCTGCATTCTGTATACCGAAATCCCTGAATAAAAAATTTGAGTATTGCAGAGTATTATTAAGTATTATTTCACGGTTCACGAGTATTACACAGTATTACTGAATATTACCGAGTATTGCAGAGTATCGTTTTTAATACTTGTCATTTTTTTATTGACGATGCGAGTATTGCAGGGTATCAATATTTTTTAATACTCTGCTATCCCGTTCGAGACTTAAAATATTTTCAGTCGCAATGAAGACTGAGTATTTCAGAGAATTTTTTTTCAATACTCCGCTCTCACTTTTCAACACTTAGAATTTTTTTTCAGCTGCTAGACTTACAATAAATTTTAATCCAACAGAGAACCCATTATTAATAATAATTGTATTGCAATTATATTTATTAATTTTTTTTATTTAAATTAATAAATTACTCAAGAATAAATGTTGCTAATCAGATAATTTTTAAATAAATGATTTAAATTATTTAAGTGTTTGAATAAATTAAAAGCTATTCGCAAATAATTCAATGTCAATTACCCGAGTGAAAATCTGGTCAGGCTCGACGGATTTGATATCCGATCCTGATCAAGAGTTAATCAAGTTACATTATTTCAGACAGCCTGAACGAATCCTGATCAAGATTCAATCAAGATACTTGACCACATCTTGATCAAGTGAACCTGGTTAAATATGATGAAGTTAAACATTTTGAAATTAATTTTTTTTGAAAACAATTTTTCTATTTAAGATGTGATCAAGTATCTTGATCTCATCTTGATCAAGTAAACCCGGTCAAATCTTGATCAGAGGGTGAATTTGACTGAACGTACAACATAAAGATGAAAAAATTTTTATCTTCATCGATGGCCCGGTGGCCGAGCGGTCTAAAAAGTACTCTTAGAAATTGAGACCTCATCGTCTGCGAGTTCGAGACCAGCGAGTTGCGCGCACGTAATTTATTTAATTGTAAAAGTATGAATCCTACCGTTTCTTTTACTCCCGTCTTTTCTCAATGGCAATGAATAAACAGGTGATAAATGAAAAAAGTCAAGTTAATTAAAAAAAAAAAACATCAAGTTGATCAAGTTTCGAGCAGGTAACTTGATCAAATCTTGACCGGGTAACTTGATCAATTATTATAATCTTCAGCTCAGAGACTGAAAGATTGCTAAGCCTTTGGAATGTCCCTGCAACCAAAATTTTAGATAAAAAAAAAATCATCATGAAGTCTGGTTCAGAGGCTGAACGTCCGTTAAATAAAAGACCAGTATTTGAATTTTCATTGCTATTACCCCTGGTAGAAATTTGTGAGCGCCGCCCGACTTTACATGTATAAGCATATATGGGCAATATCTCGGGCCGAGGGAATTTTTCTCCCTGGGACAACACAAAATTACTTTCAATTTTCAACATGTCTGTTGTGGTTAGGCGATTTGCATTCTAAATTGCCATATGAGTCCCAAATTCACGTTCAGGCAAAGTCAAGCATTTTTTTTGAGAATATGTTGTTTGTATGGTTTGTCAATAATATTAAAGATAAGATTAATTGTGTCAACAACTTATTCATTTTTCAATGGATAATTTAGCCCGAGTAATTAGGTTGCCAAAAACATTTATTTCTGAGTAATTTTTTTATTTGAATAAAGAATAACTAATGGCAAACGGAGCTGAGAAATGAAAAATCTGTTTGTAAAAGACACCATTACGCACCAAGTATAGTGCGTGAAGAAATACTTTTACGCACGATTATTAAACAAGAAATCGTGCGTAAAGTATTCCCTTACGAACTATATTGATGCACAATGGCGTCTATGTTACAAACCTCGAGTCAAAAAATATTGTACGTAACTCGTACACTGAAAAAATTAGAATGCACGAATCGCATTTTAAACTGCAAACTTTGACACAGACAAAAAAAAAAATACAAATATTACAGTGTAGAAAATGAAAATCACATTCTTTTAATGCAAACTTTGATTTTCACATTTTGATAGTAAACATCGCAGTTTTTTTATCTAAGTTTTACATCTCTTTTTTTTATTTTTAAAATTTCATTTTCAAAAATAAAAACGAACTAGCTATTATATTATTTTTAGCAGTATAAAACCGTAAAGATTGCATTTTTTTCGTTTGTTCAAATATTCTATAATGTTCGTTGACGGTGACTGCGAACATTACAGTTTTTTTTTGTGAGTCAGCTGTTATACAGAGAAATGTCTCGGTAACATTTTTAGGTTGAAATTATTGCATTTTTTCAACATAAACTTTATACTTCAGCCGATAAAACAGAAAAAAAGCTTTTCCATCAAAAAACTAATAATATATATTATTATAATATTAATTAACTTGAATAAAAAAAGTAATAGAATAAGAATTTTTTTTTTTTCAAAATGTTTCATATTTTTCAAACAATTATTAACAAAACTTGTATAGCCAAAAATATCTTGTCACTGAAATAAATCGAATAACGTTCCTCTTTTATATCGCGCCCGTGATTAAGGGTTCTTCTTGGGTTCTTATTAACAGTTCAAATCCGACGTTAGGTTAACAAAAAAAAAAGTTTTTAGGATGAAAAAAACAACATCATGTTCGTAGTGCATCTTTGCAACGCTCTCGGGTGAAAATTGTCGGTAACAACTGTATAGCAGAAGGGAACGCGGCATTACAAAAAAAAATGCAATCATTACGCAAAAACTTTGTAAGAAAAAATAGAATGCAAAGTTTACATTTTTTTTTGACAGCGGCCGAATTTATTTTTAAAAAGTGCAATGATTACATTTTTTCATGTAAATCTTGCATTTTAATTTTTTCAGCGTACGTGAAGAAAATAATCCTCCACGACTTTGAAGGTGTCATACTCGTCACACAGTCGTCATTAATAATTATCAAATTTATTTATCATAAAATTTATATTTTTTTTTCATTTTTATTAACTCAATGGAATATTCATTAGATAATTTTCAAATTTTGTTTTTTTAATCAAAATTAAAATTTTTTTAAGTACATCAAAAAAAAAAGAACTTAGTTTTTTGAGCTGATAATAAAAATTTCCAAGTTTTTGTTGAATAGTACTTTGGTCTTGGACCCGAGGTTTTTTTCAATGTTCACAACGTATCCAGAAAAAAGTCTTTAATCAAATCCTTTTTTCAAACTAAATTCAAACACCCTACCAAAAAAATTACCGTGCCCTGAATATCAAAACTTTTTCCAGACCGAAAGTAAGAGTTGGAATCAAAATAATACTTATGCCTTCAAATTCGTACTTTCTCAGGCCTTTTTCTTTGCTCTTTATACTTTTTCCATACTTTTTTAAGCTTCAAGACTTCTCCGTACTCAAAAATTTATCCTGGGTGCTCAGCACAGTACTGGTAGTCAACCCAGCTTGACCCACACGGGATAAGCCATTTCTACAAAGACAAAAAAACTCATAGAAGATGACCGTTTCTTTCAGGGAGTTTTTTATAAAAATGAATTACTTTTCACAATTCATACATTCGAGAAAGAATTGTCGAGACTCACGGAATGGCCACGCTTCGTTCCAATAATGGCAACCAATTCATGGCAGCTGGTTTCGTGCTTCTTTTAAAAATTTTAATTAGTTTTGTTACGAGGAATAACTGAAAATAAAAAAATGTTCATCAGTGACTTTTAATTTTTCAAGTGATATAATCACCGTAGAGTAACGATTCTGGCCCAAATGTATTTGAATATATAGACGACGCTAACACAATTATAAATTAGATGTGCGCAGTTAGTGGTGATGCATATAGGTTCCCGACGGGAGTCTCTACGCTTAACCCACTAATTCACGCGTACATTTAAAAAATTTCATAACTCATGAACAATTAAAGATTGAGACAAAAAATTTCTTCAGTGCCCCTTCTAATATGTTGACATTACTCTCACCGAATTTTGGAAGATTCCTACTGATAGGAGCAGAGAAGATGCATTAACATATTAACAACACTCAAGTGTGGACTAAGATTAGATATCGAGCGTTGACTGTACTTCGCCAAGCTTGGGCTATTGCTCGGTCATGTCCTATTCTTCTACATAGGCGAGCAGCTACTAAGAGTAGATTTTATGAGTGAACATTTTGCATATCGTAAAAGATGATTTTTTCTTGAATGTGTTCAGTTAATTGTCAGGAAAGGAATGAATGTGATACTGATTGTAAAAATGTATATTTTACATTCTTTTTGTAAAACCACATGAAAAGTAATAAATTATATTGAATTCGAATAATCTAAAATGACAATGTCTATAAAATTATAGACATTTTATTAATAAATAATATTCATGAGGAAATTTACAAATGTATTTTATGTATCAGCTGAAAATAAGGATGAAAAACATGTTGCCGTCCAACGGGAAAAGGTGTAGGCGGGGCCCTTTCTCACACTAAACCTGGGGGAAGATCCCCACTCAGAATTTACCGTCTTCCATCGCGATAACTAAAGCTTGGGCTTAAAGCCAACCTCTTTTGCACGGCTTTACCCAACCATTCGATATCTTTGAGACCAACCTCTTTAATATACTCCTTACGTATATTATAATTTCTTAAAAACCATATATTTTTTTAGTAATTTATACGAATTGCCTTTTCTAATCTTTAACAATATAATATCATAGTAGGTATCAAAGTGCTTTTGAGATTTTTCCATTTTACGTAGTAATGTGACGTGTAACTTGAAAATATTGAATTTTTAGGCTCTGTACGGTTAGAAACTGTGAAATTTAGATAATCCATTATATTTGTACACCAATTTCTTTAAAAAAAATTTGTTCTTACATTATTTTTTCTGCGGTTCATTCACCACAATAATAAATTTATGTAAAGTATAATTGTATATAAGTAGTTCTACACGGAAAAAAATTTATAGTAAAATTTACTATGTTTTATAGTTAAATTTACTATACTTATAGTAAAGTTGGACAGCAGCAAAAGTATGGTTAATTTACTATACTGTATGGTAAATTTAACCATATTTTGCTGCTGTCCAACTTTACTAGAAGTATAGTAATATTTACTATAAATTTTTTTCCGTGTATGAAGCAAATTATAACAGCCAAAATTATATTTTAAAAACGATATCAATGATAAATCAATCCATGAGTCAGTCATTTTATGTTGAATTTCACTCACCACCATGGTAAAGTGAAAGAAAGTGCTGGCTTATTATAGTGGCTCGTGAGGTTTGGCGGCCATCACTCACATTTGATATTACAATTGAATAAATTATCAAATTCTCAATTTCACATCTTTTTTCATGTCAATTGAAGTACACGCAAAGAAAAAAAACCTTGAATGATGTTAGAAACACACTACATTACACACGATAATTCCACGACAAAAAAAAAAGAATATTGGTAACGTTTGTGAGAGCGTGTGGCCTACGTTAGCCGTTGGAAATTAAAAAATTTTAATACTTCGGCTAGGGCCCTGGTTATTTTTTATTACCGTCGAATTATAATTTGATAATTCATCAACAATAAAATTTTTTAAGAATAAAACGAAGTCAGTTGTTGAATTTCGAAGTTTTTTTTTTTTTTGCTTTAAAAACTATTGCACGTAGCGAAAAAAGACGATCATGCGGACGATAGAGTTTTCGAAAACGCATTTTTTTAGCCTAGAGTGAAGTCTTCATCTTGATTTTATCAAGAGTTTTTGTTGCACCGTTATTTGTACTGTTGGAAAATTTCTGTGTAAACGTCATTTTTTCTTTCATTTCATTGCCAATTTATTAATGAATTCACAGGTAGTTGAATATGATAGAGGAACTCCTGACGCAGTTTGCAATATTCGTAACTTTTGATCCCAGATTCATAGTTTAGATGGTATTTTCTAAAAAAGGGTATTTAGCTTTTTATTTTCTAAATAAAAAATTTCAAAATAAAAAAAACACGACAAAAAAAATTTATTCATTTATACCATCAAAAAAAGGATATATCGAAGGGAAAGAATCTATAGGCTGAAGAATTAAAAAATGAGTAACTTTTATCTTTAATGTTTTTTGACGTGTAACCCACGATACTCGTGTCATCTGACAAGGAAAATGACTATAAATTACAGTGACATTATACATAAAATATTAAGTATCAACTCAAGTTGACAAAGACTCCTGTATACTCCAGTCAAAATTGAGTAGGACTCTCTGATGCTCCAGCTATAATCTATTATACTACTACAGTAGTTTTTGCGGAAGATTCCTCTCCCTGTAGTTTGACTATCTCCGTTCGTGTTGAAATAGATATCTCAATGGTTAATACATACATATTAAATTTTCAAACACTAATTAATGTTAAGATATTATATCTTTACTGTGAACTCATCATTTACCACCATTTGAACATATCATATGTTAACATTAAATGAAATATATGTTGACCAGTAAAAAAGTGGCTAAATGAGGATTTGATAAAAACTGTTTTACCAGGAAATAAATTTTGTTTAACACAGCACAATGAATTTTACTGTGCTAACACAGTAAAATTTTTTGGCAGCATAATTTTGATTGGGCATCAAAGAAAATTTATTGAATTATAAATAAAAATTATTAGAATTACAACAATTTTTATTGTATGCGTAAGTGAAACCCCCTGAATATAAAAAAAAAAACAAAATTTATAATGACGCTGAAGCTGGCCGCCGGATCAGCCGCTCTAGCAGGGCCGTCTCCAGCCCCGTCGCCCCGAAAATGCGTTTAAAGAAAAAAAGGAATAAAT
>JAPYYR010002790.1:0-17169 GCA_030523065.1 Aphidius colemani | reverse complement strand
TATTACAATTAATCAGAGGAAACGTAATGTCATGATTAGGTAATTTTAAAATAAAAAAATATTCTATGCTGCTGATAATTAGACTGGTCAAGTTGATACCAACTGATAAAAATAAAAAACGTCAAACATATATATATATTTTCTTCAAAATTAACACTCTTGTTTAGGTGTGTAAACTTGGCCTGCATAAATCCTAGAAAAATTATTTAGAATGAAGTCATTATAGAAGTTCACGCACTTTTCTTGTTCAATAAATATTTCGTATTTACAGAAGATCGTACCAATTGATTTTTCTAATTCTACAAATTTTTTTAATCTCACAAATTTGTCAAAGTGTGACTCATATGCTTATACAACAATACATGCATCTCTCATCCTTATCGCCACTACTATGACTCTTAATAAATATTGAATGTATACATGTATATACTTTTCCAAAATAAATATCCAAATTTCTAGTTTACATATTATCATTATCTACATACATACGCATGTTTACTTGGGAAGTAAAAAGACACTGGAAGTAAAATTGAAGGGTATATCTATATATTTTCTATTCTTTCCGATTGCATGCACATCAATTCGAGTTATTGCATTACTGGCTTAGCTTTTACGTTCATTTTTACCCCCCATAACTACGTATATATGTATAACCAACACATTTAAAATCCGTCTCATATGATTGCCAACTCCTTCCACGCATATATTTCTCCCTTATTTTATTTTCTCTTTTCAATATACATAAATATTTGTGATTTTATTTTTCATCTCTTTCAAAATTTATCTGATTTTTTTTTTCTTATTGTTTACCCCCTGTTCCTCCCCCTCAAACTTCTGGTTTAGTTGATGCACCCCCTTTTTTTCCATCTGACCAATATCCAATATCATTTGTAATATTCAACGTGTATATCATGCTGTATACCTTTATCCAAAAAAAATCATGAAAAGTTTTTCACATTCTATTTGGAGAAAAATATATACATATGGGGATAGGGGATGAATGCAGTTGTATTTTGAAGAGATTATCACACTTGCATTGTTACAGTTTATGCATTATATCTCCATTCAATCATCACCAGGTATATAATACAACTGTCACCCAAGTCCAACTTGTAATGAAAAATTCTGCTAATTTTATACTGATTTTTCTATTGAGTTATATTTAAACTTACAAATTTATTAATTTGACAATTTGGCATTAAAATTGGGATAAATTTTACCATTTTTTTAACTACACTTTTTTTTTTTCTACTTCACTTCCAAAATATTTTGTCTATTTAGTTATTTGTTTAAACACAAAGAGTAAGAGAACACTTATTTTTACTAGGAAAATAAATGAATTATTATTTTTTTATTTTTTTGAAAAATCGAGATAAAGAACCTATATTATTTTTTTAAAAATCAAGTTACAAATATAATTCTCAGTATGACATGTGACATGGTGATAAATGACCAATTTTTTAGTTTAACGATTTAAAAAAAATCCAACAGATAAAAAAAATACTTGAATTTCATGGTTTTTCTAAAAAGAGTATAAAAAAAAGCCTCAGAAGTTGATAAATATAATTACAATTTTGTTTATCAAGCAATCCTTGATCCCCTTTTTTAAAAAAGAAAAAAATAAAAATTAAATTTTTTTAAACAAACAAAAAAATAAATAAATTAAAATACAACTCCCACGAATTAAAACATTAAATTTATTCTCATGGGAGCGACAAGTACATACACTAAAAAAAAAAAAAAAAATTAAAAAATTAAAAAAATAGTATTTATAATGGTACCCGTGAGAGTGTATGTGTATCTGAACCCAGTGATGAGAGAACATTGTTGTTAGGGACCGAGTTGTATAAAGCACATGGAGTGGCCCTCTTGGGTTGATTATTTCATCTCTCTTTTTCACGTCTGTATGATGCATTCGTCTATTAAATATACGAAAAAAAAATCTGTTCTGCATACGGGCCTTTAAAAATAATATATAAAAATAACATTTAAAAAAAGGAGACGACGACGACGACGACTACGATGATGATGATGATGATGATGGTGATGGTGATGGTAAAGGTACACAGACCTCGGGCTGTTGCCCAGATGGTGACCAAGACCCCGGGGGGGTTACGTGTGCAATACCCACGTTTATTTTATACATATATAGGTATATATGTACCCTCTTTTACAATCATACCCCCTTAAATTATTTTCATTTTTTTGTCTAGGTTTTTGAACGTTATATAGTTACTCAAGTGGTCGCCAATCTGTCGAGCACATGTGAACGATCGATTTTACCTGACTGTGATTTTTTTTCCTCCCTTTTGACATGGACCGAAAAAAATAATAAAAAATAAAAACACATATTATTCATCTGCAGACAAATGGTTATTGTAACTTTTTTTAAATTTTTGAAGATTTTTCGTTGGTTTTTTATTGTTTTTTTTTTTTGTATAAAAAACATAGTTGGAAAGTTTAAGTTTTGGCAGATTAAATGTATGTTTTACTCAATTTTAGAATGTGGTTTTTGTAGATGATAATGTGACGAATTATAAACGGTGATATATATATATGTTTGTATATTATACTTTGAGTATAACTGAGTCATTTTGTACGTTTAAACTAAAACGAAATCTCTCATCGTACTTTGGCCTCTCCTTGACTTCCCATATCCTCTTCAACATATCACATTACATTCCTCCTTAATACTCCAAAAAGGAAAAAAAAAAATAAAAAATTTATATATGTATAACCAAGTAGGTAATATAATTTCCAGCTTCGATGAAAAAAAAAGAAAAAAAAAGTATATTTTTTACACTCGAATAAAGAAAATATTATCTTAAAATAAATTGAGATAAAAAATTTCTGTCATAAATTAATGTATCACCCTTTTTATTAGGTATTCATCAAGATATTTTTTATTTTTTTTTCAAATAAGCGATAAACCTATATGTATGGATGCTTTTTTTTTATCACAAAGAAAATAAAAAAAATCAAGATAAAGATTTTTGTTAAAGAACAAAAATTCGGTAGCATGATAAATAAAATCTTTCCTGTAATAACAAAAAAAAAAGTAAATATTTTATCATTTTTTATTTTTTGTTTTAGTTTTTCCTGAGGGTACGTTCTAACCAATTTTGATGTATGTATACTTTTTGGAAAAATTAATTTGTAGAAAAGTATCTGCAGGGCTAAAATTTAGATGTTTAAGGTGACTTGTCAGTTGCTATACAATTAAAAAGGTTAAATAATTAAAACTATACATTTATGCGTATGGCACTGTAGGAAATTCAAGTACAATTTAATTGTCTTAACGAGTTAATAAAACTTTTAGTTTAAATTTGTAAAATAGTTGTTTATTTATACATATTATGTCAAACTTTTATGATAATTGTTTTGCTAGTTTGAAAAATATTTTTTGTTAAAATTAATAACTTTTAGCATATTGATAAATTGACAAGGATAGTTAATTAGTTATATATATATTTTAAATGTATACAGTTTTTTGCAGTCTTGACAGTTTATAAAAAAACTAATTTAAAAAAAAATTCATACTACAAATAAAATAATTACTTGAACTTCAAATTTATAAAAATAATTTATTTACTTTTATGTAAAATTTTTTATCATTCAAATTATATTGCAGCAAGAGTCATTATATTGAATATATAATATGACAGTTGATAAATTTTCCATAGGGTTCTTTGAATAACCCATTCGAAGAAAAGATAAAGAAATTTGAAGGAATTTATCTGAATTTCATGGTATATGTCTCTTCCGAGATGTTTCTTTTTTTAGTAGTATAAAATCGTGAAAGAATATCTTCAAACGAAAGAGGTTGATTAAGAAATTTCTCCATGTTTTTCTTCTATAAAAAATACTTCAGTTGTACTTTATCAACAAACAATGTCACCTCTAAAATGGATAACTCCAAAATTGTTTCCGTCAAAAAAATTACCGAGAATTTCAATAAAAATTCAGAAAAACGAACATTTCTACCGGGGAAGTGATGAGTTTACCATATTATAAATCGTAAAACTTAAAAAAAACAATTCATTTTCGAAATTCAAAAGTTGAGAGCTGATGCAAAGACAAAAACACGGTAGATATATATTCTCTCTCTGAACCGGAGCTGAAAGTGAGAGAGAATGATAAAATTATCGAGACAAGGGACACACAAGTGGTGCACACATGGCGTACATTTGTGTGTTTCTAGAGGTCAGGTTTTACTTTATCCCAAAAAATAAAAAACTTTTTTTAAAAAATCTAAATATACATATGCACACGGTGAATAATACGGTGAACAATTATTATATATAGATATATATACAAAGGTATATATATAATCCTGCGGATACATGTATCAAAAAAAAACAAAAAAATCTGTAAAATAAATGAATATATATATAAATAATAAATAATCAAAAATATATGTATATTCATCTATACATACCGGTGTACTTGGCTGCCCGACGATAATATAAAGAAACACAGTTGCGAATCACGCCGTGGCGGCGCCTAATGGGCGGCAACAAAACCCATCACCGTGTTAGCGAGTGAAAGAAGAGGACGATGAGGAGGAGTAGAAGGGAGACAAGAGTGATATTTCTCTCTTGAAGGGATGAAAAATATAATAAAAAATCATCCACAAGATCCGCTGCAGTTAACAGTATATATCCCTGCTTTAACAACAAAATCCGCATTTCGGTTATCTTCGTAAGTTTTCGTTACAATTGCCGCGTCATCATTGCTGGACCTGATTCTCAATAGTGAAATGCGCGTATATTTTATCCAGGAGCGTAATTTTATTATTCAAATAAATATACACAAAAATTTATTTATTATTTTTGTAAATATACATATAGATATTTATGACATGAACAAACGAGTTGTAAATTGATTTTTTCTTTAATTTCACTCATAAAAATGTAATTAATAATGTTTTTTTTTGTTTTTTATTCAGAAACTTACTATAAATATATCGATGTTTTTTTTAATTTGAAGCACAAAAAGCATTGTTTTTCTTTTTTTTTTTTATGTTTATATTCATACTGTTATTTACCGACAGCTGCATACTAATAATAGCCAATATTATTTTTTCTCATATATACCTTTTTCGCGTTATGTTCATTTCTCCCCTTTCCCCTTTAGGCTTGTATATTAACATTTATATATATATTTACCAAATGAAATAGTCATACGCGGGCATTGATTTGCCCCCCTTTCTCCCTCTTGTAGTTTCATGAGCCTCAAATAATGTATTTAAAAGCAACTTGGTCTATAGTAAGTTTGTGTTAATTTAAAAGACTTTTTTTTATAATCCTTTATGTTTAAATACGTGAGTAAAATTAAAGAGCAATAAATTGGAGTGGAAAAAAAATTTAAAAAACATTTTATTGATCAATTGTATATAATATTTAAAAATAAACGAAAATTATATATTTTTTTTTTATCAAGTAAAAATGAGTATATTTCCGTTAACAAATGCCTGGTAGATAAATAACTTGTATATGCATACAACAGCAGCATCACATATCAGAAGTATCCGACAATATCATTTCCTTGATATCTAATTACCCACATGTAACATAAATATATGAAAAAAATAAAATCTTCCTTAATTAAGCATAAGATATAATGATATATAAATTTGAAAAAGAAAAATAAATAAATATGCAAAAAAGATGAAAAATGGATTTATTAATTATTGAAATTAAAATAAGAGAAATAAATGAATTATTAAGAGAAAAGGGCACAGATATACAGCATCCACATCCCTGGTTAAAAAGATTTCGTAAATAGTGGGAAGTATTATCAGGTAGGGGTTAAAAAAAGAAAAAAAAAGTAGGATACTGAGTGGGAGAAATGTTGTACACATATAGGCTAGTAAATAAAGGTAAACGGGGGCGGTGGCTCAGACAATCCGCCATTATAATCATCAATACCAACACAGAACGAGTACCACGCCACTTTATCCAATCTCTGTTGACTCCCCTCTTATCCTCCTTCAAAAAAATATAACCATCTCCACAACTAAACTAACCACCACCACTACTACCATCATCTTATTCTCCTCTCGATGTGATCTATCCGCGCTTGATTCTCTCTCTTCTCTCCACTTCTATACTCACCTTCCTAGATGGACTTTTAGTTATTATACCGTAAACGTCGTATTCTATCGCCTTGCGCCTTTATTATTTTTTTTTTTCACACTAACATTTGCCATGTCCTAGCTAACGGTAGTTACACCACCATCAACGCATTGTCGCGTTTTTTGTTATTTATATTATTCGTTTTTTTTTTTTTTTTATATTTATATTATCTCAATTAAATACAAATTAGTTTTATTTGTTTTTTTTTTTTTCTTTATTTTTTTTTTTATTTTTTTGTTGACTCCCTTCCAACTACCCGATTTTTTACGGTTGTTTATTATATTTTTTAAAAAATTGTTTTATTTTTAAACCTTTCAATTTTCCGGTTTTTTTAAATTATTATTTTTTGACACATGTGAATAGTTGAAAATTAAATGGTGATTATTTTGTGAAGTGATTTTTATATTATTTTGTTTCTATCTCTGTGTATGTTTGTGACAAAAAGTGGACTGATTAAATTTTGGTGTTATATTGTGCCTATTTTTATTGAAAAAAAAAAGAAAAATCCAAGTTTTTTAGTAGACTTTTTTAAAATAACACGGTGAATTATTTACAAAAAAATAGTTTTTTATTTTTTTCTGTGTTAAAAAAATTTCAAGGTTTTTTTTGTGCTCATTTATTTGAAGAAAGAAGATGCCTATTTTGGAGGATAATAAATACTTGAAAAAAATAATATATTGACTAAAAAAAATAAGAAGTTTTTAGACGCCACACACACACATTCTCTCTTAATTTTTTTTTTCTCTCATGGAAAAAAAAAGGAAAAAAAATTTATATATATTGCCCCACCTTCTGCCTTACCGACACGAGTACACGGATAAATATAATCAGCAAATATATATGTGAATTAAAATTTGCAATTCCACAACAACAACAACAACAACAACAAAAATATATATAAACCAAAAGGATTCCAAGAAAAACAAACAAATAAACTGTGAAAATTAAATGAAAAAAAACCAAAGAAATTTATTAATTTTTAAAAAACACTAATATTGTTAATTAATAAAGTTAACATTCATCATAAATTAATAACAATAATAAAATAATGATAATACAAGAAAGAAATTTTTATCTAAATAAATATTAATTAATAAATACTGGAGTATAGAAAAAAAAAAAGTTTGTTGGCGCAAGAGAAACATGAATAATTATTTTATTTGAAATATATAAATATATATTAATTGTTGATTATTAATTGATAAATACTTGAGAAGTATTTAATATGAGCATGACTCTTGTGCAAAATCCTTTCAAAGGTAATTAATATTATTATTAAAAAAAAATATATCGGTTTTCTTTTTAATTAGAATATAATTATTCGAGGCTTAAAAATTGATTATTTATTTCACCTTGCTCATTGTTAACAAACACATTTTTTAAAAAATATTATTTAATGAGACTTTATGTCAAAGATCAGTAGAAACTCATCAAAACAGAGGTCAGATAAAAGAGATCTCGATACATTTCATCACAATAATATAATCATTGACGTGGCAATGTAATAATTTCACGTTTTTAAATTAATTCTAAACAATAATAATTATTATTATCATTAAGATATATTGGGTAAACACGTAGTATTTTATATGACAAAAAAAACCCCACGTAAAAATAATTTAAATGGGAATATATACATTTTTTTTTTCTCATGAGAGATGATAAAGAGATGTTTCAATTACGATTATTATTTTGTCCTCGATTCGTCACTGTGTACATCCATATAGATGATGAATAAGTGAGAGCATGAGGTGTCCAATCATCACGTGTATATATTTTATTTTCATTATAATATATTTAAGAAAGCTTTTTCTTTGTTTTAAATATTTTTTTCTCTAATAAAATCATATTTATACTGTGAGTAATATATTTTTTTTTATGATGCAGTTAAACATGCGTGTAATAATAACTATATCACATCTTGAGTGAGAAAAATTGTCATTTAAACACCTGCATACACTCAAATTATTATTTTTTTTTCATTCTCGCGTTTCAAGCTTCTCAAAATGTGTGTGTTTTAGAGGGGCGTTATTTCAGTATCGTGTTACAATATTTTTTTTTTCCTTTTTTTCCTTTTTTTTTTTGGAGTTATTAGTCAAAGTTGAAATGTGATTCCAGGTGACATTTGTGACTTTGTTGCAATTTAAAATCGTTAAATAAATTTTTTTTTTTTTAATTTAAAAACTAAAAACTAATCGATCAAAATTTAGTTTTTATTTATTAACTTTTTTTTACCAAAAATTATTATGGAGGTATTAAATTAACATACTGCTCTTTTTTATGATTAAAAAAAAAAAAAAAAAAAAAAAAAAAAAAAAAAAAAACCACAAAAATAAATCTGATAAAATTGACATCCTGTTAACTCCGGTGAAAATAATTTCTTTCTGATTTGCTCTATTTTTATTATTAAAATTATAAAAGAAAGTAGTTAATAATCAAAAATCATAAAAAAAAATAATTCAAATAGTTTTAGAGAAAATTTAAATACTAAAATTGCTACAATTCAGTCAATTTTTTTTGTCAATCAAACTCCAAAATTTATTTTTAAAATAAAATAAAAAAGAATTTTAAAATTTAATCATTGCTAAATAATTATAAAAACACTAAATAATACAATTTAGTAAAAAATAAAAAATAAATTCAACGTGATAAAATAATAATAACAATAATAAAAATTTATTTTTTTTTCTGGAATTGATGCTGCAGAGTGAAACGAGATGAGGGCGTTTGAATTTATCGTGTGTGGCTTCCCTGTTGCCAGATACATACTCTGGTCCAGCAACTGTGTATTTTATATAAAATGAAGAGATGATATTAGTATATATATGTATGTGTTCGCGTTTTAATGGCCGCCACTGCCGCCGTCGCCGCGCCCCCGCATAGACGACGTCGTCGTCGTCGCGCCAATACAAGGCTCAACGACCTCAACAACAACTATATATACGTATATATATATTTGTACGTTTTCGAATGCTTTGCGCTCTTCTCAACATCTATTTTATTTTATTTTTATTATTATGATTTTTTTTATTATTGATAAATGACGTCATACCAATGATATGATTGTGTGCGTTTAATGACCCACCATATTTTACCATCATCATCAATGAGATACCACGTGTCTTTTATCCTTAATTAATTTATTTATTTTTAATTATATATATTAAATGCGATCATATATAGATTTTAAATTTTTAAATTGAAATTTTTTAATACTCGCATCTTGTGGACTTGAATAAATATATTGTTTTTTTTTTTTTGTAAATTATTTTTATCAATTGTTTGTCGTTGAGGAAATTGAATGATTCATGGCCTTTTCATTTTTTTTTATTTAATTTCTTTTTGTTTAAATTGTTTGAAAACGATACACACAAGGTGAATCACATTTTTTTTTCCTTTTCTTTTTGTTTGTGTGATGATGAGCTGATTTGACGTTGGACCATCATCCTGTTAGTCATTTGAAAAAAAAAATATTCTATTGTCTTTTTGTGGATTTAAAAAATAGAAAATATAATGTTTTATAAAATAAATAAGGTATGATTGTCATCGTAAGAACAACAAGAATAATAGTTTATTTAAAATAAGATAAAAATAAAAATATGTTTGATGATGATATGAGTTGAGAAAAGGTCATGGCTTTGACCAGTCTTTATCGAACCATTATTTATGATCAAAGTTCATTTGTATAATTCCAAACAAAAAGAAAAACAAGAAAAATTAAATAAATTGTATATATAAACATTTACTTGTTTAATAAAATTGGATAAATAATTATTATTTGTACTTGAAAAATTTTAAAAATTATTTTTTATGTATAACTAGTATAATTATTAATAATATGACAAAAAATTTCGAAAATAATAATTTAAATTATGCAATTTATTTACTTGAACATTAAAAAAAATACACAGTTTGGAAATTATTTAGTTTTTCCATATAATTTTATGCTATATTCAAATGAATAATAAAAAAAAAGATCTAAACAATTAAAAAAAACTAACTTAATATACAAATTTATCCGTTAAAATAATTGATAAACATTTAAACGAAAATAAAAAAAAGTAAAAATTAAAAAAACTGAAAAATAATATCATTATTAATGATGCAAATTAATTTTGCCAATAAATTCAGTCTATATTTGTATGAAAATAAAAATAAAAGATATTTTTCTTTACTAAAAATAAAATACCGTTAATCACCCTCAAAAATTTAAATAGTTTTTTCTCTTTTAGGTCTATATAAAAACGAATAGTCTCTTTTCTATATATGTGACCCCCCTCGTAATGTTAAGTCGCACCGAGGGGGCAAAAGAAACAAATGTATTTTGCCATGTGCCACTTTTATGCAGAGTCACCCTGTTACACACACGTCAACCTGGCGCGTGCCACCAATAACAATACATTTACAGATTTTTATATATCCCTTCATTTTCCACCCTCTAATTTTTGTACCTTAAAATATATTAAATCCCCCCCGTGTATGAGGGTACTTTGTATGAATTGACATTGAGGCGACAGAACCGGTAGACCGATGATGGGAAATATAAAATGCGTAACGCAGTGCAAGATGAGAAGATCAGTCACAAATGTACCTTTGTTGCACCCTTGGTTGTCGTTGTATATATTTTCATGATAAGGGCAGTAAAGGGATACATGAGGCAGAGGGAGATTTTATTTTTTTTGATTAGATACACATTAATTTTAGTCCCCTCTTTTTTTTTTTTTATCTCTACTTTTACACAATATAGAATAGTAATTTTTGATTTTTTGATTTCAGGGTGTAGTGAGGACGAAATAAGCGTCGAAATTACAGACATTGCTAGTAGTACTGGTGGAGGTGGATCAAAAAAACACGAAGAAAGGTGCCCTCAGTGTGGTATTATTTGTCGTAATATTCATCATCTTCAATTACATCTTGAAGATATTCACAAAACATCATTTTCAATTGACAAACACGATTTAAGTGGACAATTTTCACAAGTTGTAAGTAAATTTTTGCTTAATTAACACTATAAAATTCTTTACTTTAAATGTTAAACATTCAAAGTTGTTGTGGACTTGAAAATAAATTTTTTTAAAGCTATATGTAACAGCAGCATCATCTTTTAAATGACTATTAATTTATTTTATTTTTTTTTAATTGTTTGTTATTATAATTCATAATTTAAATTATAATAATACTTTTGTTATTTACCCGCATTCAATTTGTTTAAAGTTTATTATATTTTCACACTTGTGTTGAAATTAAAATTTTCATTTTGCAAAATCTATTTTTTAAATTTTAAAATAATAAAAATAAATTCAGAAAGTAAAAGAAAATATTTTTATAATTATTTTATTTTTTTTCAGTCTTGCAAAGTTTGTAGTAAAACATTTGCAAACGTTTATCGTTTGCAAAGACACATGATTAGCCATGATGAAAGTGCAGTCCTACGAAAATTTAAATGTCCACATTGTGACAAAGCATTTAAATTCAAACATCACCTAAAAGTGAGTAAATTTATTGTATTTATATTGATTTTTATTTGATTACTGAAGAAATATTTTTAAATATTTTAAACTCTATGATGTAAATATAAATTAAAAATAGTATCTATCTCATGTGTAAAACCTTGAGAAAAAAATAAATATAGAAAAAAAAAACAATTTTTAATTTACAGGAACACTTGCGTATTCACAGTGGAGAAAAACCATTTCAATGTCACAATTGTGGTAAACGTTTTTCTCATTCTGGCTCATACTCAAGTCACATGACATCGAAAAAGTGCCTAATACCAAATTTAAAAAAACCTCGTCAAACAAATAATTCAATAACACCATTAACAAATGAACAACGTAATCCAAAAAAATTACAACAAGTAAATAATCAACAACAATCACAATCAACTGATACTATTCATGCATCAAATAATAACAACAACAACAATAATAATAATACATTTTTACCAATGTTACAAAAATTATTACCACCTGATTATCAAGATCAACATAATAGAAGTAGAATATATGATGTACCAACATTATTACCAGGTGTTGAGGAATTAAGACAGTATTTTTATCAATCATCATTACAATCGTCAATTGGTGATTTGCTCAATAATTTACACAATAACAGATTGGTTGATGAATCACCACGTGAAACAATGAGTCCATCAACAGCTGATTCAGAAGATACTGAATTAAATGATGATAAATATTTAACTGAACAAAATGATACACAAGGTCTTGATGCTGTACGAAGAATATTAGAAACAGTTAATACAACTGTTACAAAACAATTGCTTGAAGCAAATGTTAGAAAATTAACATCATCACCAGTTATAATAAAACGTGATTATGATGAAGATTATAATGATCAAGACAGTGAAATGTCTGGTGAAACAATGCATTTTAATGATTGGCAATCAGTTGGTGAACAGTATGATTCACAAAGTGAAGGTTTAGCAGCAAAATTAGAAGATGCTAATCAATCTGAAAGTAATAACAGAAAAAGAAAATCTGAATATATTACTGTTGATAGTTCAATTGAGGCTGATTCAGATGATGATGATGTTAGAATACAAAATGGTGATACTGGTAGACGTGTTAGAGCTAGATCACTTATTGATGATGAACAATTGGCTGTATTAAGAGGTTATTATAATCTTAATCAACGTCCTAAAAAAGAAGAAATCATTATGATTGCTAATTTTATTAAATTTCCAACACGTGTTGTTCAAGTTTGGTTTCAAAATTCAAGAGCAAGAGATAGAAGAGAATCTAAAATGCCTGGTCTTGTACCAATATCAAGTATTGGTAATCATCATCATCAACAACAACATATTCAACATCAACAACAACAACAACCACAACCACATCAACAACATCATAATTTGCCCCTTGAACAGCCATTGGATTTATCAAAAAAAGATTTTTCAATTATAAAAAAAGAAAGTGATACTTTATCGAGAACGACATTGTCACCAATTGAAAATGTATCTCAAGAAAATGATGACATTGAAGAAGCACCACTTGTTATTGATGAGGAAACTATTGAATCTAGAAATACTAAAAAGAAAGCTTCAACAGTATCAGCTAATCCTGTTACTGTTATTAAGGTAAAATTATTTTTACTATTATTTTTTTTACTAATAATAATTATAATTGACATTTGAGTAAATATTTATGTTGAATAAATTTGGGTTTTTTTTTTTAAACACAGAGTCCATTAAGAGTTCAACAAAAAATTGAACGTGAAAGTGTTCTTGCGACAAATGAAACACAACAAATTACTGAAAACGAACAAGAGGGTAATTATGTTTGTGATCAATGTGATAAAACATTTTCAAAACATAGCTCACTTGCTAGACACAAGTATGAACATTCCGGTAAGTTTTTTCTTTATTTCTATTTGTCAAATTTAATCAATCATTTAATTTATCAATTATTTTTTATTTTTTATTTTTAAACAGGTCAAAGACCATACAAATGTGAAGAATGTCCTCGTGCATTTAAACACAAGCATCATTTAACTGAACACAAACGTCTACATACCGGAGAAAAACCATTTCAATGCTCTAAATGTCTTAAACGTTTTTCACACTCTGGCTCTTACAGTCAACACATGAATCATCGTTATTCGTACTGTAAACCCTACAGAGAATAGTTTAAAAATGATAATAATACTTTTATTTTTTCTCATCCTCTGAAAGTCCATGGCTCAGTTTTGAAAACTGACAAATTTCCAAAGTACGTATATATATAAAATTTTAAAAACAAAAATGATAAACATAAAATTAATTCATTTAATTTTTTTAAAAAAATAAATTAAATTAATTAGTTTGATATTTAATTGAAACAACAAACATCACAATTAATTTGACTCTATTGAGCCATAATAATTTATTTATTCAAATATATATATATTTTTTTTTTTTTTTCATTTGAAAAAATAAGAGACAAATAATTACAAACCGAATGAAAATTAATAAAAAAACGTAACGGTACCAAAAATGCATATTGCAATAATTTATTATATAAAAAAATATATATAATATAACATAATATTTGTTTATTTTTATTAAAAAAAAATAATAAAGAAATAAGAAAAAAATTATATACCATGACAATAATAAGAACAAAAATAAATAAATAAAACAACTAATTAATGTACAAATTTGTTAGAGAAAAAAAATAATATTCATTCATTAATATTAATGAGTGAATGGATGACGATTAATAATTAATTATTGTGACTGAGATTTTTTTAGAAAAACCCTCGTGTCAAACTTGAGGATATATAAATCAAAAAAAAAGAAAATAATAATTGAAAAATTTAGATTATTCGTATTCAATTAAAATAAATATGTGAATTGATAAAAAAAGAAGTCGATATTTAAAATATATATATTATATACATTAAAATATATATCTATTATAGCATTTTGAAGAAAAGATAATAGAAAAATATAAAAAAAAAAAACATTTTGCCAAGAAGCTTTATTCCAAGCTCAATAACCAAGATAATAATTAACAAATAATTAACCACAGAGACATTATTTTATTTTTTAATCTATTTTATACTTAATTTTTGTCAAAAAAAAAAAAAAAATTAACATAAAAAAAATATTAAAAATATACACTTGCAATTGTTATTCGACACACATTCCTGACTTGCTATGAATTTTATTATTTTGAAAATGAAAATTATTTTAAAATATTAGTTAAAATTTCTCTTTATAAAAATTTTTAAAAAATAACAAATTTAAAGTGTAATGACTATAATTAATTAATAAAACTGACAAGGCCTCATTTGATTGGTGAATTACTGCGATAATTATATTTTTATTAATAAACGTACTTACGGGTGCTCTAATGGTCCAGAAAATATTTATTCATTTTTATTTCATATTTTTTTTTCTTTTACAATTTTTACATTCCGTACAAGCATGGTAATTTTTATATTTTCATTTTTATAAATTAAATAATGTCCGGATTTCAAAAACTGATAATAATTAAATAATAAAAATTAATTACTCGCAGTAATAATTGACGTAGCCGATTTGTATATTTAAAAAAATAAAAAAAAACATTTTTTAAAAGTTTAAGGTATGATATTAAATGCTTCCAATAATTATACTATTAATAAATTATTGATTAATTAATGATAAAATTTATTTTATTGGTTCCTAGATGAATTTAAGATAAATAAATATATATTATTATTAAAAATAAAATAATGAATTAAAATGAAAATTAAAAACGAAAACAAAATCGTCCAGCAATGACAAAAATAATGAAAAAAGAAACGACGATAATAATTAATAATTAATAATAATAATACTCGGAAATGTATTTTATAACAGTTTATTCGTCTCTATTAATTATTTATGATATTAAAAAAAAATAATTAAAACAAACAAACAAACAAACAAACAAATTACAGCAAGTGATAAGTGATATTGTTAAAAAAAAAATACGAATAAAATTCTCAATTGCATGGGATTGAAATTCTCATATTGTTAAACAATAATATTATTCAAACAAAAATAAGAAATTAATAAAATTATGATTATAATAATTGATAAGAATAAGCATTAATTATATATTAATTAATAAAAAAAAAAAAAAAACAATGCTGATAATAAAATTAAAAGTTTTTAAATTACATTTTTTGATTTAGTAGAAGCTTCGGTTATCCGCGACAGGCATCGTGTTCATAATTAAAAATAAATAAGCACGCGTATGATGTGCGTAATACTCATTTATTATAGTGTTAATAAACTTGAGAAATATATATTTTTATATAATTAAAATATAATAATACTAATTAATGATAATAATAATAATAATGATAAAAAAAAGCTCGTTTGTTTGGCTAAAAATAAGAAAAAGATATACTTATTTCTTTTTTTTTAAAACAATTATATATTTAATTGACATTTAATTTGCTCACGTTCCAAAAATGCATTTTTATTTATTCAAATTAACGACAATAAAAGTAAATAATTGCCAAATGAAATATGAATATTCTTAAAAAAGGCTGGATAAATAATACAAAAAAAAATATTTAAATACAGAATTTTTACGATTGTTGAATAAACGATTAATAATAATAATTAAAAATAAATAAATAAATAAATAAATTGCCATACGATGCCTTCCGTGAACAACCGAGCTTGCCTAGTTGCCAAAATAAAAAAAAAAATTATAAATAAACTGTAAACAAAACACAAAATAACGAGTTTATATTTGTAAAAAAAAAAAAAATTGCAAATTAATTTTTTTAATTGCATTTTATATTAATTTGACGTAAAGACGATGTTTACGCAAGTGAGCTTTCCATGACTATAATATTAAATTAAAAATAGTAATAGTTAAATAAATAATAAAAAATAAAAAAACAAATATGTATATAATATATAAAAAAAAAGTAAAAATACTTGGATACAACAGACAATAATAAACAGTTGTTTCAAGTTTACTAGATAATTAAAAAAAGAATAATAATTTACTAAAGTAATTTGAATTAATTAATAAAAACGACACTAAGTATACATGTTGAAATAAAATTCTATTTGAAATTAAAAAAAATATAAATATTAAGAACAAAAAAATAAATAAATATATAAATTCGTAAATATATTATATATATATACAAAGGGCAAGTGCGTTCTGTAAGTTTAATTAATAAAAGTGTGAAAATTATAATTAAAAATTGTTTAATGCAATACTTACTACCAAAAAAAAAGAAAAAAAACGAAAAAAATGAAAAAAAAAAATGATAAATTATATATTTCAATGAAAAAATTCAAAATTAATTAAAGTTAATTTTTTCGATTTGTTGATAAAAAAAAAAAAACGAACCCGAAGCAATTAAAAATAAAAAAAAAAAAACAATAATTATTATATTGTAACAAAGTTCCATCCATAATTAAAAAAAAAAAAAATATTATACAGTTAGGCCGACTATTCCGCCAGTTCGTGCCTTTTTTTCTGCAGGGAGCATGCGGTAATTTTTCTCTCGAAAATCCGAACCAGTGTGTTAATTTTAA
>JAPYYR010002784.1:0-15531 GCA_030523065.1 Aphidius colemani | reverse complement strand
CTAATTGTTTGTTTAATGTTTTAAAATTAATAATTAATAAAAATTAACATATATATAATATTAATTTGACTTTATTTATCTATTTAATTGTGTTTTAATTATTTTTTTTATCAAAAACGAAAAAACATCCGTAGAAAATATATAGATGGATTTTATCGTTTCCAATCAACTTATGTATGAATAAAATTAAAAATTATATCTATTTGCTTGTTCAATGTTTTAAAATCAATAATTAATAAAAATTCACATATATATATAATATTAATTCGACTTTATTTGTTTATTTAACTGTGTTTCAATTATTTTTTCTATCAATTTTATTTATCATATTATTATTTTGATGCATTTACAAATAAAATTTGTTTAATTTACAAAAAAAACTTTACAAGACAACACCGTAACTCTGTTAACGCCGAATCGTACTCACTAGTTATACATAATTTAATTTGGAAATATATATTATAAATTCGTGTATCAATTGGGATTGCCAATTCTTTTCATATTCCATGCATGTTGAATTGCCCAAATTGCCAATGGTCGCATATATCCAATAGCTCGATAATGATTATTTTCATAGAGTGCCTCGGGTGTTTCGAAACCCATGCCAATTGTTTCATAAACAGTTCTATATACACCTTCAGCAGTACGAAAACCATCGTCAATCATACCCTGTATTTGCAAGAACACAATTTCACAATGAAATTTATTTAAAGAGTCGTAAAGAAAAAAAAAAATAAAAGAATCTCATAATAAATAAATTGTATTACATATATTTTTAACAACTAGAATATTTAAATAACAATATAAAAAATAGATAAAGAGAAAAAAATACCTGATGAATCATCAAAGCTGATAGACCATATGTTACACCAGTCCACATTTCTTCACTTTGTATTGTCATTGTGTCAATAGTACCTTCAGGTAAAAAACCATTAACAGCACCTTGTTTTCCATTTTTATATTTCATAACATTATTATTATAAATTACTTTTAATGCTGAATTAACACATTCCTCAGGAAAAACCTAATTGTTTATTTAAATCAAAAAGAGGATATTTATTTTTTTACTAATAAATAAAAAATAATAAACTTACATCATGATGAAAACCACAGGCTCTTAAAAACCACTGACCACAAAGTTGATCACTCATTATACACTTATGATGTTCATTTTTACTACTGTCAAAATTATAATAGCTTCCTGTAAATAGATAATTCGATTATAATCATTGATAAAATTTAATTTATCAGTTTATTTATTTTTTTTTAATATTAAAAAGAGAAACAAAAAATATATAACCATTCCACAACTTTTCCTGAAATGCAAGTTTTCCTTTTTCCAATATAACCGAGTACTTTTCAACATTTTCGTTATCTCCAACAAGTTTTCCTATTTGTATAGCACAGCAAAGAGATGCCAACCACAAGCTTCCGCAATATGAACTGATGAGAAATGGTTTAATTTATAATACAACTAATTAAATTTTAAATTTATATTCAATATAAATTATCAATATTGTTTTACCTTGGACCAGACATAATCCATGTGTCATATGTTTGATCTGGATAGCCAGAATTTTCAATCAAACCATCATTGTCTTTGTCCCAAGCAAGACTACGTTCCAAAACCTGTTATTTAATTTTGAAAAAAATTAGCAAAGCAATATATTTCGATGTAAAATAAATTACCATTTTAATACTTGGCCAAAAATCATTTAAATAATTAATATTTTTAGTTAAATAATAATCGCGATAACAATTTAATATATATTTTGGATTTAAATCTTTCCAATCAGACACATCGTGAATTGGATATGCATTTATTAATTCAAATGGTTCTTCATCTATAAATAAAAATAATATTATTTATTCAGCTTAACTTGAACAATAGTATTTATATTTAAATAAACCATACATGGATCACCAATGTCATGTGGTACAAATCCTTTTAATTTTCTTTGAAACTTGGAACCATCGTAGAGTGACCATCTTACAGTATGATCTTCCATTGAAATAGTATCACGAATTCCATACTGTAATGTTGATTGTAAATGAGGCCATAATTGTGCCAAGGCAAAACCAGCATAAAAATGCACATCATATGTATTGTACATACGATATTCTTGACCCTCAAGATATGCAAAACGTCCATACTCATTTCTAAATAATAATATAATAAATATAAATTTTTTTTTATTTAATTATTATCTTTCTTTTTTTTTTAGATTACCGTGGATCTGTTTTTTCATACTGATCTGTTGAATTTGGACAAGTCCATACTGTACCACCATCAGCAACAAAATATAACTCATTAAATATTGCACTTTTGTACCATTCTGGCAATTCAGTGTCATCTAAAATACTCTTTTGCCAATTAAATATATCTGATTCCCATGAATTGTAATTACTCAATGCATAATGACATATTTCAACTCCAACTTTGTCTTCATCAATATTTTTAAAAAACTTGGTATAATATCTATTCAAGAAAATTTATTTAACATTAGACATTCGTTTGTTTGTTTGTTTATTTATTTTTTTTTTTTTAGAAAAATCTTACCTCATGTATTCGTGTTTTTTTTGGAAAAAATGTATCTTTGACATATCCCAGGCTAGGCTAAATTCAACATCGCGTGATTCATTAACTTTCAAACGAGTGTTTGCACATACACCACATGCAATGTCTTTTTCTATATATAAAAAAAGAAATAAAATTTTTTCATATACACAATAATCAAAGTCTCTCAATGCAATAAATATTTAATAAAATAAAAAAAAAAAAAAAACAAATTAAGCAGCATTATTTAAATCATTTTCCTTTTTTTTTTTCATTGTTATTAATAATATAATTTATTAATAATTTATTTTATATTGTAATAATAATAATATTGCATTTATTACAAGCTACGAATAAATAAAAAATTTAATTTCAAAAAATTATATTTAGTTTGTTAAATAAAAATTTTTTTAAAGTTTAAATTTACCAGTCTTTGATGTTTTACGATCGTTCAAATTAATATCAAGTTTTCCAGTTTTTTCAAGTGACATCCACAAGTCGCTACCATTACTATTTGGATCAAATATCAAAGTACGTGAAATATCAACATTTGCATTTGCTCTTGAGCCAATGACATATGTGCATGGCATACTTGATATAGTCTGATGTATCATGACACCAGAAATATTATTTTTATATTCAAAAGATTCATTCCATTTGTATTCTATTAATTTAAATAGTTAAAAATTACATCAATAATTATTGCTAAAATACAAATAATAATGTTATTTAAATATTTATATGAACTACCTTTTTTTGTTTTACCACCTATGCCACTTTGAAATGTAAATGTTATACTTATGTCTAATTCTTGATTAGACATATTATTTATTTGCCAAACAAAAACAGCACATGGTAATGAACTGTCTTTGTAATTATTTGGAATAACTGGTGATACTTGTCGACATATTAATTTAACGTTTGGATTTTTAATATTATATTCAGTCCATGATCTTGGATAAAGTGCAGTGTATGTTGCATTTTTACCATCAAAATTCCAATCCCAAGATTTTAATGAATATTTTGGTTTTCTATTTTCATTGAAAATGAATTAAATTAATATTTCATTTAGTATTATTCTTGGATTAATTATACATACTGATTGACTGATAATACTTGTTGGTATATTGTTTTACCATCTAGATTACGTATTGTCACAATAAATTGATTTGCTGATACTGTATCATAATTATAAACACCTGGTGTTAAACCATAACGACAAAATTCACCTTTATATCCACGACCAATTGTTCCACCACCAATACCACCAATTGGTGCACCTGTTTATTTTTTGTCTATTAATTAACATAAGTCTTTTTACATAAAGATAGATTCAATGAAAAATAATAAAGTAGAACAAATAATATTTAGATCAACCGAAAGATAAAAAACGAATTAATGATTTTGTTTTTCTATTGACGTGGCTATTAATTATGAATAAATTTTGATATTACAAACCGTAAATTTGTCGTCCAGTTGGCATGTTGATGTAATCCATTAATGGCTTACGACCTTGCCAAATAATTTTTAAATAATATATAACATATCTAAACAAACATAATGAAAATTAAAAACTGATATGATGTTTATTACTTGAAAATAAATTATAATAATTACCTTATTGCAAGTGGAATAAGATGTGGCAATTGTTTTAATCTTGGTCTAACTTTTTGATTCCAACTTTCACTGTATTTATGATCAAGTTGTAATTTAAATCCATAATTTGGTATTTGTTTTATTTTTTCAATTTCAATATCACTTGAATCATCCATGATTATTATATTAATAATTAAATATCATTTGTTTTATTAGACAATAAAAAAACACCGGATTTTGACACAACAACACTGGTCAATGACAAATGGTTTATTTGTTATTATTTTCATACAAAACATAAAACAGCTGATACATTTTAGTACAAAATTTTATAGCGCTAGAGTCAAAGAGATAGTCTGACAGGTTCAATGTCCAAAGATATTTATCAACAAACATAATAAAAAATTATTAAACATCTCAATAACAATAAAAAATAAATATACTTATCAATTATTTATATTTAATTAATAAAAAATTCCAACAAAATTAAGCACAGTAGTTTATTGTTATAAATTTTATTGGTACATTTTATAAATTTTATCAAGTTGAAATTTTTTTATATTGATATATTATTTTCACCTGTGTTGATTAATACTTTATAAAATTTATAACGCAACGTTCAAAGTATCATAATTAATATCTAAAAAATCACTGTAGAGAGTTAATGAATAAAAAAAATCCAAGAAATAATGGATTTATTGATCAAATTAAATAACCAAACTGCTGGAAGAGACAAATTAATCAGGTATATAAAAATAGATGTGTTATTTAATTAATTGAATATATAAATAATTGATAATTTATAAATTTTAGATTATTTCAGTATGGAAGTAAAGCAGGCTGGTATTACACACCAAGTAATTATTCTACGAGAAGTTCAATTGACGTATTGAAAAGTCTTGAATATACATTCAGCTCATTCAGAAAATGTAATACATAATTTAACAATTAATATTGTCAATGTGATATTTAATGAGTAATGATTAACTAATTTTTCAGTGCTACGACTTGGAAGATGTCTAGACAGTTTATATTCAGCCCTATCGACAATGAATTATCCAGATGTTGTTATACGAATAACACTGACAATATCAAAAATAACAAATGCATTATATTTACTTGCTGATCATGTAACATGGATAGGACGTGCTGGTGTCTTTCGTGTTGATCTTGAAAAATGGAATTCAATTGGCAACAAGTACTGGCTATTGACAATAATAGTAAATATCACTCGGGATATTTATGAAATACTACAAATAATTGAAAATAATAATAAACTAAAAAAGAAAATAACAATAACTAAAAAACAAATGATCCATCATAATATTTATGATATCAATAATCATAAGGATGTTGTGTTAGATACTGTTAAAAACTTATGTGATTTATTCATTCCATTAAATTCATTGGGTTATACTAAGTTAAGTCCAGGTATGATTGGACTACTGGGTTTTGTGTCATCAGCTGTTGGAATTTATTGTATTATCGATCCAATTTCAAAGCTAACACCAGCATAATATGCCAGGATAATTTATAATAATGTATGTATATATTTTATTAAAATATTTAAGCTTGAACAATTTGTTTTGTTATGAATTCTTGATCACGATTCCATAAAATTTTACATATAGTGTTCAATTGATATGATATATCAAATATTTCTGGTCTTGCTGAGAATTTATTCACATCAATTTTGATGATTTTTAACTTCCATTTAGCTTCAAACTCTTTAACTTGTCCATCAACAACTGCCTGTGTTGACCAGGGTTTATATTTACTACCAATAACAATATTTGCTGGTTTATCTTTAGTATTACACATTGAATTCATCAAGTATGGAATGTCATTAAAACTTGTTACATCATCAAATGTAAATACTGAACAAATTGCATCAACTTTATCCTTGCATGCTGGTAATATGTGATTATATTTTTTGATGCTATTTTCAGATGTATCCCAAAAATTTAACTTGAATAATATTATTTTATCCCATACTTTAATTGGCCAATATATTATTGTTTTTTTAATACCATTTGTGTCATTGTTTGTTATGTTTGTACCAACAATACCAGAGAGACGAGCAACAACTGATGTTGTATCACGGCCGACCATGAATATTTTGTAATTAACAACTTCTTCAATTGATGGTGGTAAACATGGCATTTCCAAAATACCTAAAATTTATTAACTTATATTAATAATATTGTTTAAATTAATGATTTATTAGTTATTTTTTTTTTCTGTACCATAAATACGACGCTTCTTTTTTGTGTGATCATAAAAATGATGCAAAAGAGATTCACCTTCTGGTGAACTCAACCAATTCATGTTGATTGGTCGACTCATTATTTATTTTATTATTTAACAATAATATGTTACTCCAGATGCTGAAATATGATATACCTATATTAAACATAGGCTTTTATAACTGTAGCTATATGCTTGTTTGCATTTATTAATAATTCAAGACTAGAGATCTAGTCTTCATGGTGGTGATTCACTAGGTCTAGGCTTGGAATTGTTTACAATCTAACCTATATTGATTAATTATTTAATTCAATAGTTGACGTGTTTTCAGAAAAATACGGTCACTTAGAGCCTCAGTCGTTTTTTATTATTTAATAACTGATATTATAATAAATATTTAAAATTCATTGAACGAATTATACTTAAGTAACTGTATCAACAGTATCATAAATATCTATACACATTATATTATATCTAAGTATAGGTATACTTTGAAGTTTCTGCTCCGTCAATGTCACCAACAGTCACCAAGCTGATAAAATTATTTATTATGATCAATTAGATGATAAGTAACAGAAATACATTATTTTTCAGAATTATCTTTAAGACAAAAAATAACAACAAGAATATAAATAAATTAATAGCAAGTATATATTTTAATTTAAATATTTTTTAGTTTTATTTCTTAATTTTTAACTTAATATAATTAAACTATTTCTTTATTTACACAACTGTAACCAATTTGTAACGAAAAAATGATAAATTTTTAAAATTAATGTTGTAAAATTTTTTTAGCTAATTAACTCGATTAAAATTCAATTTTTTTTTTAGTACTATGATAAAAAACATCACAAATTTTTTTTCAACAAAGAAAAGGAAAACTTCTAGCTCTAGATTTAAAAAAACACTATTCGATTCCACTGAGGATTTGAATATAATCAAATTCTTTGACAGAGTACTGTACTCTTATTCGTTGTGACCGATGTTTTGCTAATCTATACATTTTTTTGACACCTTCGTGAGTAACCTTGGTATTTTTAATCATTAAACTTTCTAAACTTGGTAAATTTTCAGGAATCTTCATCAATGATCTATCGGTAATATTAATGCAATTTGATATATTCAAAGAGGTCAAATTTTTATGAAACAAACATTGAATCGACTCATCAGTGATCCATTTATTTTTTAAGGGTCGTGGACAAGTTAAACGAAGATCGAAAGCTTCTAATGATTCTAAATTATTAATTGCACTCATACCAGTATCCGTTATATTGTTGCCAACTATATCTAAAACCCTTAATTTTTTAGCATTATTACCGAGATTAATCAAAAATTCATCTTTAACGCCATAATCACAACCAATCGTTAACATTTCGAGATTTTCTAAATTCCCAATTGGATACATATTGATTCTTGCATCAAACATTGGATGACTTTTTGGCCAAGAAGAATATAACCTTAGATAACTCAAATTTTTTATTTCACCTATCGACTGAAGTAATTGTTGACTAAGTCCAAAGCCGTTTACTTCTAACTCTTCCAAAGCAGTTAGTCGAGGAAACACCTGAAAAATAAATAAATAATTTATTCAAAATTGAATAACATTTTTTATTGTAATATAATAATTTAAACTTACCGATGCCAATGAATCTGGTGAGAATATATCATTTTTTTTGAAGGTACATGAAAGAAATAATTCTTTCAATGTTCCACCAACTTGTTCTAATGACTTGGCGAAAGTCATTGGTAGAGTTGAATTTTTACATTGCCATTCAATCGACAGATCTATGAGGTGAGACATATTAGAAAAAACATTTTCAAAATCTTGACTGCTTATTTCTTTGAATCCTGTTGAAAGATTCTTAAGATTTGGACAATTAGCATTGATTATTGGCATTATTTCAGAAGTAGGATAATATATTACATTTAGATACGTTAAATTACTTCCACAGAGAATAATTACATACTCTAGATCATTTGCTTTTTCATGTAAATCATTAACTGAACCATTTTCATTTCTCTCATATCTATATTTTGTAATGCATGAAGAAAGAAGCTGGTTATTCCAATTTTTGCATACTGAAAAATTAATTTAGAATTTCATTAGTACATTTAGAGTAATACAAAGCTTTGTTTTTATCAAAAAAAAAATTATAGTGTTATTTTCTTACTTTTTTCGAGACGTGGTTGACTAGAAAATAGAGGAGCCATGCGAATCATACGCGAATTATAGTGTGCTTTTTGTTGTTTGCTGTATCCATCATGATTATTCATCATCATCATCATCATCATCATCATCATCATCATCATCATCATCATCATCATCATCATCATCATCATCATCATCATCATCATCATCATCAACATCAACATCATCATAATCATCGTCATCATCATCATCATCATAAGCAACATCAGCATCATCATCGACATCGAAATCATTTATTGAAGGAAAACCTGCATGATCAACATTATAACTATCATTTGGCTTAAATGTCATTGCTGTCGCTCTGTTATCTGAGGATTTTTTTGATAATTCAAGCTGTATAAGAAGAAAATTAATTTATTATTTAACTGAACTGAAAGTAACAGTAGCTTTAAAAATAATCTGATACTTACTTCGTTTTTCGACATGATAATTAATTTTTCATGCCATTCGGTAGGACTTAAGTCTGCAGTCTCCATATTTTATTTATTTATATAAAATAAATTAAGTGTATTTCATGACTTTTTTGGATACAGGTGAATAAAAAGTATTCAATCTTAACAACTCGTTTATACAGAAATGTCCAATAATTATTGCTTGAAGTACACAAGTCGCAAACTGTCTGTTTGTATCAATGATAGAAATCAATTCTAATCCTAAGTATTACCTTGATTGATTAATTCAATTAATTATTGTTTTTTTTTTCTCTTGATCAATGAGATTCATCTAACCTGAAAGCAAAATGCAAACTAAGATAGTAAAGTACCCTTTTTTTTATTGCGTATAATGTCCAGATTATGTAATATTTTTTTTTTTTTTGTAATAAATAATACATCAAAATATAAAAATTGTCGTTGTCATTCATTCAAGTGGTGAATCAACAGTTTATTATTTACTGATTAAGAACTGATTTACTGATATAAAAAATACAAAAATCATTTCGTTTACATTTGTTATTTACTTACCCTACCGACAACAATATAATTTTGAAGAAAAAAAACAATCAAAATAGTAAGATCTTTTTTTTTATCTGTTGATTAATTATTTATTTATTAAACAACAACTCTCAAGTGTTCAGATTTTATGTTAGCTTTCAATGAATCCTCATGTTAAGTTTTTAATAATGATAATAATTACTTCACAGCTGTTCATAGCAAAATTTATTGCAAAAGGAAATTAAAATGACAGCTAATATTAACAATGATAAATTGTCAGAAGTGTTAAAGTTATTTTTACTACCAAACTATAATGTTGTATCACCAACATATTTGGATTTACTATTAACTCATATAGTTAACAACAAAAATAAAGGTAAATATTATTAATTTATCTATTGATTTGAGACAAATTACATAACCTGTGAAAGAAAAAATATATATATTCTGTTTGTATTGAAATTAAATATTTTCTTTTGTTATGTTATTAAACAGCTCAACAATATGAATTATTTAAAAACTGGATCATTGAGGCTTTAAATATTTGGAGCCAAGATGACCATAAACCATGTCAATCAGTTGCTGTATTTACCCTAAAACTTATTGGAATATTATCAAAAAATGAAGACTATTTTGATGATATAATTAACAATGATATATTTAATAAAATATTTAAAATCTTCAACTTACGAAATGATGATTTATCAGCATCAATGAAAATGGCATACACATCATTACTTGTTGATATTATTGATCACAAAATGGGACGTCAATGGATCAAAAACACAGGTAAACAATAAAAATTAAAATAATAATTCAACAATGAATAGTATAACTATGAATTTTAATTTTTTAATCATCAGGTATTTGGATTGACATGGTTAAATATGCCCAATTAAATCCTACATTGTATGTTACAAGAGAAACTCAAAAATTCATCTATACAATGTTGGATAAAGAATCTCAAAATAAAGTTCTTTGTAAAAATATGATAATGGCCATAAGTGAGCCAATTATTAATAACAAATTTAATGGTAATTTACATGGTATTGATTTAAGCGATGTACTTGAAGATCAACAAAATCAAGTATGTACAACATTTGATTTAATCACAAGTATATATGATAATATATTATTTAAAAATATGGATTACACAATACCAGATATGTTTGAAGAATTATGTGATTTAACATCACGTACTGTTGCATTCATTGAAGCTTGGATGACTACTCGTTTATTCAAAAATATACAGCCATTATGGATATTAATTTGTTTTTATAAATTAAAAAAAGGTCTTAATCATGATAGATTAATAATTGATGATAAAGGATGGCAAAATTATCGTTCATTATTTTGTCATGTACAAATTAATCTTATCAAAAAAAATCAAATTATTGATTCACTAAGATCAAATAAATTAGCATTAATATATTGGAAAAAGTTACAAACATTAAGACCATTTGAAATGCCACATGGACATAAATTTGATCATCAAAATATTGCACTTATGATAACACCAATGGGCTCATTAATGAAACGTGAATTAATGCAAAATGATTGTGCTAAAATATTTATTGATAAATTATTTGATGTAACATGTCAACCAGTACAGAGAGTCTGTTATGATTTAAGAGATGCAATGGATAAAGAAAAGATAAATGCTCAATATATTTGTAAAGCATCAATTGAAATGTTAATTGAAATTATTGATGTTATGGATAGAAGTACTGCTGTTATAACATTTCAAAGTATGTTACATACATCAAGAAATTTTATGCCAAATAATGGTCCCTATATGGCTAAAAATAATGATGTAAATAATAAACAAAAATTCACAACACAAACAATATTTGATGGTGATCCAATTGTTGATAATCCATTAATATTACCAACACTTCTTGATGGTATTGCTATTATGACTAATAAATTTCAATTTAAATGGGCTGATTGTTTAGAAACAATATGTGTATTAACTCTTGCACAAGGGATTCTAAATAATCCTGGTGCTCAGCCAAATTTGTGTGTCAAAGCATTACAATTATGTAAATTATCAATACAAAATTTTATGCCACCAAATTTAGCATTACTTGTTGAATCAGACAGTAACATGAATGACATTGGCACAACACTTTACAAAAGATTGCATGATCAAAATTGGGAAGTACGTGATAGTGTACTTGAAGTATTAACAACAATAGCAACAATATCAGAACATAAATATCCAGCATTTCAAGATATATTGATACATCATAAATTTTTAACAGTTGCCATTGATATATTTATGAATGACAATGAATCTTATGTACGAGCATCAGCAATAAAATTTATTTACATAACAATAAAAATAGATAAATTATGGAATGAAGAATTATCAAATTTAAATTTACCAGATAAAATTATTAAATTATTTAATAATGAGAGTGAAGCTATTGTTAGAAAAGAAAGTGTTACGTTGATTAAAGAATTGTATATATTTAGAAAATGGCATAAATCAATGACTGATGAAATGATCAGAACAATGGCTGATGCTGCTGTCAATGATTTACACTGGGAAGTTAAAATAAATGCACTTGAATTTTGGAGATATTTTATCAAGTTACAATTACAAGATCAAGGTATGCTGGATGGTTGTTTTCCAAATGTAACATTCTCAAAAGACGATAGAAAAATAGTATCATTGAATGAAAATGAAATTAAACGTAGATTAAATAAAGCACTTGATAATATGGCTAAGAATAATTGTCTTGGTGTGTTAATTGCAACTCTAAATGACGAGTGTGACTTTGAGGTATCAAAAACATCTGCTGATATTATTAAAAATCTCAAAGAAATATTATTAAAATATAAAATTGATCAACCAGAACCAGCTGAATTGTCATTGAAAGATTGTCCAACAATTGATACAAACTACATCAAAACACCAATTGTCATTGAAAACAACAGCCATGATAATTCAGCCATTAAAATACTTGATGAAATCGTTGATTCAAATGACGCAAATTTGTTATCAAAAATTTATGAAAACTCATTGAATATTGATAACAATAATGAGCTCAAAAAGATCCAGAAAACTATCAATATTACGAGGGAAAAATTTTTATGTATTATATTAAATACCGATGTTGAGATATTTATTGATGAAAAGAAAAAATGGCTAAATAATTATACAATTAGTTATGATTCTGTACTTGAAGATATAATTACTGTTTATAATCAGAAAGGAATTAATAATACGATGGATTGTTATTGAATAAAAATGATATAATTTTTTTTCTTCTTTTTTTTTTATGAATGTTGTAACAAATTTAAATAATGTATTATTTTTTAACTACAAGAATACCTATTGCTGTTGTTGTTGTTGTTATTTTAAACTTAATCTACATTATTTATTTACTTAATTTTATGTTCTATATTTTATACATTTAATTTTAAATTATAATATATACATTTAATGATTATTGATGTTTAGCTGATGGGATTGGTATCCATTTGGATTTATCAGCAGCTTCATTATCATGTTTAGCTAAATTACTTTGACTCAATATTGGAGGTGACGATTGTTTTGTGTCACTATCATCAGTTAATGTTTTTGTTAAAGATAAATTTAAACCAAGTGATGTTGTTGGAGATGACTTACTAGAAATGCCAAGTCTTGGTTTTCTCATTGGTGTTGAACGAAGTGTTGATAATTTTCTAGCACGACTTTCTTTTGATACAAGACGTTTCAAATTTATTTTATTACCATCTGCAAGTGTTTTGGCAAGTGAATAATCATGTGGTACAGTTGGAGATGAACATGGTTGCTTAAGTTGAGATGACGTGATTGTATTACTTGTTGATAAAGGTGTTACATTTGTTTTCAATTCATTTGATAGTCTTGTTAGTTTGTAAGATTGTTGAGCATAATTTTCAGATGTCATTGTTGCAGCCTTTGTTGTTTGTGATCTTGGATCAACTTTCTTTATTTCATTGACTTTTTTCATCAAGGCACGCCATTCACCAAGTTCATTTTCATCTTTTTCAGTCAATAATGTCGAGCAGAATGGATAATAACGACATGGCCCAGTTGAATGATTCAAATGATTTTCAGCTTCAAAGTATTGCTTATGATAAACATAACTGTGTAATGATAATAATGTCATTGATAATTCTTGACGTGAATGACCAAACATTTGATGCTCATGGAGTTTTACCAAACTTGGTGTGTTTTGGTTGCAAACAGTACAAGTAAATTTTGAAGGAAATTTACTTGATTTTCTTTGGTCATCCTGAATAATTGAAAATAAAATTAGTTCATGTTTATTTGGTTTCTTTATTATTTATTATTTTTTGTTCATTTTAAAATAATCATGTACCTGGGTATTTTTTGTTGTTGGTCTATCCATAATTGAAAATTTTTTTTTTCAATGCTAATTAATTATTTAGATTAATTTTTCTTTCTACTTTTGTGGCAGGTTATACGTATCAAACTCGTGGAGAGCACACAAATGTGGTGTTGTCTGTTGTGATGTAAATATTTTAGTGTATTTTAGAATTCGAAGAAGCCGGGAAAGTGCAAATCCATGTTTATATCTCTCTTACACAATAGAGCACCGTTATTTTGTTATTGTTGTGTGTGTCTTATGCAGTCTTATGTATTCATGTATTTAATGATGGCGCTTACTGTCTGCTTAAAACTTTTATTCATGCGCACAAAATCTCTCTCTAAGCTGCACTTGGCTCTCTATTTTATTCTCTCTCCCGCGAGTTTATGTTGTCGATGTATCGACTATTCGAGGTACTGAATATAACTTATACTTATCATACCGAACATATCGTAACATTGCCCCATCTGAGATCCGACAATTGGCGCGAGTCGTTATTCAGTGGATTCAGTGTTAACGCGACTTCCAAACCTGGCAACATTAATTCTGTCAAAATATTTATACCTCGTCTAATACAACAATCATCAATTTTTTTTTATCACTAAAAAACAATAACTTATCTTGAATAATAACAAAAGAAAAAAAACATTTATCTTCTCTTTTTTTTGTGAGTAAAAAAACGAAACAAACAAGGAAAAATATATATATTTTTTTTAACATCTTTTACAAGATTATTATTGAAGAAAAAAAAAAACTTTTATATAAAAATATTAACATCAAGATTATTCTGTTGTGTGAAAATAGTGGCTTACATAATACCGGTGCTTGTGATTATTATTATTAATAATAATAATAGTTAAAAAATGTCATTTTATTTTCGTGAAAAACCGCGTTTTGGCGATGACAAAAATCGTGAAAAAACAGATGATGAATTATTTGAAGATCTCAAACAACGTTTTGATAATAACAAAACATTTTTTGATCGTTCTAAGAAATTAAGGGATCCATTTGATAGACATACCAGTGGCTTTTCACGAGTAAGTACATATAATTTTTATATTCATTTTTTTACGCAACAGAATATTGAGTCATAATGTCTAACAAAAAATTAATAAAAAAAAAACTCCAAAAATAAAAAAATAAGCCAACACACACGTGTGCTCACTTTTTAATTTAATTATTATTTATTTCGTAATCATCTTGCATGTATTTTACATAGTTTATTAATATTTTTATTATAAAAATATGTTTTTAATTTGTTTTTTAAAATAAAACATAATATTGATAACTTTTCTAAGCTGTAATTTGTGAAAATAAATTACAGACTTTTGAAATGAATGACTTGCATTGAGTTTTTTTATCAAGAAAATTAATGTTAATTATTATTTAATAATTACCTTGAAATAATTTAACATTAATTTATCATTTTTATTTACTCCATTTTTTTTTTAATAAAAATAAATTAATTTTAAAAAAATAATATTATTTTTCGATTTTTATTTACATTACTTTTCGGCTATTTCTTTTGTACATTTTGTTTTTTTTTTTTTTTTTTTTTTTTTTTTTTTTTTTTTTTATTTTTTTTTTTATTTTTTTTTTTTTTTTTTTTTTTTTTTTTTTTTTTTT
>JAPYYR010002783.1:0-10665 GCA_030523065.1 Aphidius colemani | reverse complement strand
TTACAATAATTATTCCAGTTTGACAAATATTATAATGTTTATTTGATGATTTTTTTGTTTGTAGACATATGTCAACAAGTGTGGTTAAAATATCTGATGGGCTTAAGTAATTGATCCGAAAAAATTGCTAAAAATAAGACTATAGTTCAGACTAAGCAAATGCCATTCATGCCAAGGTCATTTTCGAGTACAGAGTTTATTTTTTAACAAATAAAAGTATTTTCTCAATGACTAAAACATATTGCCAGTACATGTAACATCAAATTTACATAATAATTAAAGAAGATTTGATATGATTGCAATACAAGTATCAATCTTTTACTGGACCAATTGACAACGCATCACATGCTGCTGGTATTATTGGCTCTTCTGTTCTCTATAGTCTACCAGTTATTTTTATTATTGTTTAACATCAACCAATCTATGAACAATAAATAAGAACTATTATTTCAACAAAAGTATGACCAGGAATTGATTTGTCATATTGAAGCTGAAATCTTTTTGAAGTGCAGTAAGTTATTTTATTTCATTTTTTAACAAATAAAAATATTTACTCAATCATAATTCAATATTTTAATCTCACAAATCTCACAGGTGCATCTAATTTATTCATGGCTAAAACAATAGTATTGACAATGCATGCAACATCAGATTTATATCATCAAACAACTAGGACTGCTTGAGTGTGAAAAGACGATATAAACAATACCAAGCAAATGATTCAAGTGTCATTCGGCTTAAGTTAGTGTTGCTGTGTGCTTTAAAAATTGTAAGCAAATTGTTTAAAAACAATTTGACAATTAAACGATTGTTAAACGCTGGTACACTTGAACCAGCAACAAATGAGTATCAAAACAATCTACATGATATGCTTATGCTTGAACATGATGAGTACTTGATAACGAATAGTCATTACTCAATTATATATATATTTTGGAAGCGCATGACTAGAAATTACAAAGATAAATGTCCTTATAAGTGAAAAAAGGTCTTAGTTCTTTCGTTGATCAAGAAAAGGTAATAAATACTTTAATTAATTGCAATTTTTTTTTATCTATTTACTTATTTACTAGTATATGTTTGTTATGAAAATTACAGATATCCTTGAATACTTATAAGTTGGACAAGTCTGGGCAGACACTAGTACACTCACGATTTCAAATTATCTCAGGTAAATATTAATAATTATCTCATAATCATCATGTAATGCATTTCATATGGTCATCTGAGTTCAATCGTATCATATGGTCATATTATGTATTTAATTTAAAATATTAAAAATAAAATCATCCTTGCCTTCGGCTTTGGCTTGAAGCTCAGAATTAATTGAGATACATTAATCAACGAAATATACTCATAGTATTAATTCATTTTTAAAAATAATTTGTTTGTCAAATTGAAAATGTTTATTATATATTTTAATAATTTTTCTTTTACAGTGGGAAGTACAATGTGTTGCCTATGACTAAAAAAGACAAAGAAGATTTTTGTTTAAAACACCTACATTTGAATGTGTAAAACCGGATAATATTGAATACAACTTCATGGCGAGTTCCACCTGTCTGTTAATGATCATCATGGATAGGACTTGGTATACATTTGGATGCTGCTTCTTGGACTATCTATATGGACATCTACAGGGACATGAATGATGGACAGAATGCTGTATTCTAAACCTTCTGTATAGGCGTTGATGTATCTGAGTGCGGTGCACATAGTATTATCACATATATATGCTGAATGCTGTCTTCTAGAACTTCTAGCAAAGGTAAGAGGCCCTCTGGTCACTTTATTAGCCAATCCCTCAGGGTAAAGTGCGTCAACAAGCTTGTATCTTGAAAGAATTCATGATATAATTCTTTCAAGCTACTTGATAATCCCCAATATTTATATTTTATATAAAAATTGAATGCCAGAATAAATGGTGGTAGTTAATTGATCAAGATGGGCACATACAACCTGTCTATCTCAAACAGAGTAGACGGGGGTGAATAGGATGTTTTTCAGGTATTTGCAGAAATGGATTTGGAGTATAAAACATCGGGTTATTTTTGCTAGGGAAGATTAGGATTTTTATTTCACCCCTTTTCAGGTTTTCTATCTCTTTTTAGGTTTTTTTTTTTATCTCTTTTCAGGTTTTTTTAAAAATTCTTTTCAGGTTTATGTTTATTATAATTTATTATAATATTTAGTTAATGATTTCTTGTTGAACGCACTTTACCAAAAAATTTACAAAGTTGTAAATTTATTTCTGAAAATATTTTTTTAAATTGAATTTGATACATACTTATGCAGCTTTGAGCGCAAGTAAATAATTAACTTGTTTATCAAGTATTTAAAAATTAATTATTGAATTTTTATGTTCATAATTATATTTTGAAAATTAAAATTAATTTTGATTTATCAGCGCCTCGGTAACAATGGCTGCTATAATAATAATCGTTTGTGTTTCGTGTGTATTTAATAAATAATACAGTGTTTTATATTTTCAGTAAGTAGAATTTTTCTTTTACTATGAGTATTCTATTTTTCCTTTTTTTTTTTTTACTATCATAAATTTCTTTTACTAATTAAAATTTATCTGCTTCTTTCAGTGCTGGAATTGAATCAAACATTTTTTTATTTCATTTTACTTGTTTATCAAGTATTTAAAAATTTATTATTGTTTTTTTTTACTCAATATTAAATTTTAAAATTAATTTCGATTTATCAGCGCCTCGGTCATAATGGCTGCTAATAATTAACGCGTTTTGTGTGAATATGTGGTATAAATAATACAGTGCTTTATTTTTTTTCAGTAAGTAAAAATTTTATAATATATATTTTTACCTGTTCATTAAATATCTATTTTACAATTCGAAATATTTTTTTTTTCAATTGACAAATTAGAAAACGAGCGCCACATTACCAAACAACAGTAATGGCAACTAGAACCTTATTTTTTTTTTTTTATTGTTTGTCTGTCAAATGTCAACCAACAAACAGCTTGATTAAACATACTCAATTTTTTTTTATTTTTATTTTTATTTTTTTTATAATTTTCTTTATATTTTAATCAACTGACTACATAATAAATTAAACATCAACAAGTTAACTAGTGTAAACAAAATTACAAATACATTGTGTTAATTAACGAAGACCAAGAGTACTATGACAACAAGACTTGACTAATTCAACTCAAAAATAAAACAAATAACATCACATTTAATACTTTTATGTTGAAAAATATTGTAACAAGGTAGTTAAACACATTTTAAAATATCTCAATGTTTATTTGTATTAATTATTTAATTTGTTTTCTATTTAGGATAAAAAATGGAGCATCATGAGAGTCTATTTCCCCACATTTTAATTGGTACAATTTTTTATTTATTTGGTTTAAAATGGTGCTGTGAATATGCAAAGTTTTGGATGTTATCATATAAACGTGATTATGAAGACGATTCACAAAAATCCAAGAGTCTATCACGTACATGTCAACAGTTATTTATGGATCATCCAGTTGAAGGATGTTTAAAATTATTAGCAACAGCAATTGGTTTAGTTGGTACAGTTATGGGAGATTTGTCAGATACTGAAGTTGTATCACCAAAAGTAATTCATGCAACAATATATTTATTTTTTGCATTTTCTGGTCTTGTTGATGTACTAACATTTTATTTTCCAAGAAATATACCAATGGGTCTTGCTAATCTAGCTTTAGCACAGAGTTTTTTTGTTGAAGGTTTTTTATTTGTATGGGCAAGTCCACAGTCAAATGTTGCTAATCAAATATTTGCTGGTATTGTATGGACAACGTCAATTGGTGTTGCACTTGAATTAGTATGGCCAGAACTAAAATTACTCAGAGGTTTTACAACAATTCTTCATGGTGGATGGATAACTCATATGGTCAGAGTTAATCAAATTAATATATTAACACCTGAAAGAATTGCATTAGCATTTACATGGCATATTGCTGGTGCATTTGGTGTTACACTATGTATTGTTGCATTAACAAGATGTTTTATGCCAAAAAATGATCAACCACCAGAAGTACCAGTTTATGATTATTGCCTTGATCAACCCAGTCATGTTGTTTAATTTAATTTAGTCATTCTATTCATTTTTTCTTTCTTTTTTTATTTTCTCATACTAAAATCATAATTTAAGATTCAAATAATCAATTACTGATTCTGAATCATGTTGATATGATTAATTAATTTTCTAAAAAACAAAATTAAAAAAAAAACATATCAAATCTAGTGCCAAAAATATTTTTCATAACAAATTTTTAATACTCAAAAAGAAAAAAAATATTTTTTAAATAGTTTTTCCGTACTGTGCCTTATTCAAATAAATAATACTTTCATATTTTTATTAATTGTTATTTATTTATTTATATATAAAAAAAACATAAACAAATTTACAAAAGTACTGAGTATTGTCAAAAGACAGCGCTGTCTTATTTTTGTAGAAAAACTGACCCAGCCCCATTTACACATGAACACGTACATCATTGTTATGTGTCATACAACAATTCACATGTTTATTTTATATTGTCAATAAAGTGTATTAATTATTGAACAAATTATTGAATAATTAAAATTAATTTATACAATATTATTGTTTTAATACAGGATTTAAATAATTAAACAACAATAATGGTAAGTTGGAATTTATTTTATTTTTTCCTTACTTGTCAAAACAAGGTTATGATTGTAGTTTATCAGTATTTTTATCTAAACTTGATGACTCTATAGTAGCTTAACTCAGACCATTATTTATCTATAATTAAAAATGAAATTTATTTATTGTTTATTTGATTAATTTATGTGTTGAATTATTTTTTTTTTTCAGTCAGGAACACTGAAACCTTATCTTACTGCAGTGAGACGTACTTTGACAGCAGCAATGTGTATGGAAAATTTTTCATCCCAAGTTGTTGAAAAACATAACAAGCCAGAAATTGAAGTTGGAATAAGTAAAGAATTATTGTTAACACCTGTTATTATTAGTAGAAATGATAAAGAAAAAGTATTGATTGAATCAAGCATTAATAGTATGAGAATAAGTATAGCTGTTAAACAAGTTGATGATTTGGAAAAAATACTTTGTCATAAATTTACGAGATTTATGATGATGAGAGCTGAAAACTTTTTAATTTTAAGAAGAACACCAATCAAGGTCTGTTAAACAACTTATTATTTATATTGTTGTTTTATTTAAAAATATAAAAACAATTTATTTCTATTTCTATAAGACAATTTTGTTATTATGTTGTTTTTTTTATTTTAGGGATATGACATCAGTTTTCTCATTACAAATATTCACATTGAACAAATGTACAAACACAAAATTGTTGACTTTGTTATACATTTTATGGAGGAAATTGATCGTGAAATAAGTGAAATGAAATTATCAATGAATGCAAGAGCTCGAATTTGTGCTGAAGAGTTTTTAAAAAGAGTAAATATTCATATTTAAACAAACTAAATAATAAACAATTGATTGAATATATGTTTTAACAATTATTTTTTATATTACAGTTTTAATAAAAGTAGTTATTAGCTAGTTGCTAACAAAAAAATTAAGTCCAAGGATCAAACTACAGGATCTTCAAAAGACCACTTATATATTTTGGACAATGTGTTGGGTTTGCCAAATAAAAAATTAAAAAAAAAAAAAAAGATTAACAGTAATAATAGATTTAAAAGACAAAGAAATACGCAGAAAATTACTTTAACGCGACAGCAGTGTTATTTTTTATTTTCTAAAATTATAAAAAAAAATAATAAGATTTTGTTTATATATATATTTACGAAGATAAATGAATAATTAATATTCATTACCGGGTAACTTCACACTGCATTCACAAGCATTTATTAACAGGTCAGATCATGAATTTTTAATCGTGCAATTGTAAATCCTCAATAGCCAATTCTCATTCTGATCAATTCTCTCTATAGTTCCATTTGTTGTATAATTTTTTATTTTTTTTCTTAAATATATCTCAATTCTTCATATGCATTTGCATTGAATTGACAAAAAAATAGTCACGTAAATTTAAATTTAATAAAAAAAGCACACATTTATTTACAAAATAAAAGAAAAAAAAAAGAAATTAAAAATTTTAATTGTCAATTATAAATTACTTTTTTTTCTTCTATTTATTAATAATATATTATTATTTTTTCGTTTTTTTTTTTTTTTCGAGTATTATTTTCACCAATTAAAAATTGATTATTTTTTTTTTAATTGTGTAACATAAATTTATTCAACTGCCACAAAGAAATAAAAATGACAAATTCATTTAATTTCTTTTTTTTTTTTACGAATGAAATGAATGAATGATGAAAAATGAAAAAAAAAAATGCTCATTGAGTAATTTTATAATTGTTAATTATCATCGAATGATCAATAATGTAATTGTAGAAAATAAAAATTGATTTATTAAAAAAATACATAAAATAAAAATAAAAGTAAATTGGAATTTTACGTGATCAATCAAGTATTATTTATGTATATATGTAAAAGTATATTTGATATTTCTGTGTTGTGTTTAAAATAAATAAAAGTAGGGATATAAAGAAAAAAATAAATATCAAGATTATTTTATATGCAAGACAGGTGAATTGTGTGCCAATGGACTTGTAAAGATTGTAAAGTTACATACAATTTTGCATGATGAGAGACAACAACCTCTACCTTGACAAAATAGTTGAACTCACTCAAGAAGTCACCTGTATATAACATGTGCATTATTGTGCTCCTTAAAATCGCATCACGACATCGGTCAGGAGCCTACGGAATCCATCACGTTTATTAGTCTTTTTTTGTTTTTATTTATATTTTTTTTTGCGTTTATATGCATCATTGTTTTTCCCCGGGTTAGGTCGTGATGTAGTGCGATAAAAAAAATTTCAGTCAGTCACAGTGCGTCGTCAATAATTTTTGTCTATCTCAATTAATCAAATTTTTTTTTTTTTTTGCTTTATTTTCATCATTTCATTGAATTATTATACACTTATTATTACTCTGAGGTTCATAGATGATAAAGTATAACTGCAACAAAATGATATCAACTTTTTGACAATTAAAACGAGTCATAATTTATTTTTATTATCAAAATTTTTTGTTATATATATCAAGCTTAATATTCAAAAGTTTTTTAATTAATTAAATTTTTTTTTTAATAATAGTTATTTTAGTTAGAAAGAGGATTTTTTTTTCATATTTTTTTTTTTTAATAGATTTATATTGAAAAAGAAGATAACTGCTATGCCAATAGACATAATAAAAAGCTCAAAAAGCTCAATTTCCCCTTCTTATTTATATTTTAAAGTAAAATTTTTACACCGGACATAAAATCCAAAAATACAAGTTTCACTTTCGAGCAACTTCCGTTCACCGGTGTTCAGATTAAGCGCGCCGTCAAAGTGAAAAATAATCTATAGAAAAAAATTACACATATTATGTAAAAAAATAATCTCTAAACAATATCGAAAAATTTGTTGAATAATAAATAAATATTTTTATTTAAATAAATAATTGAATTCAGTACAATAAAGTGATGAAAATAAAGTAAAAAATTAGAATAAATTTCAAAGTGTCGTCGTTAACTGCATAAGGATTTTTTAGTAATCTATAAATCTTTTTTTTTTTTTTTTCAACAAAAGTATATTAGTGTAATACAAAATATAAATTTTTCAATTTTTTTTTTCTCTATGTATATATTGTAATGTGTGAGTGTATGTTATTTAGAGCGTGCGCTGAAGAGTAGTTTGAAAATTCGCGTGTACATTTTAACACATAAAAACATGCAAAAAGTGAATTCAAGTGGTAAAAAGAAAGAGAGATAAATATAATAGACTCATGTACGCCGACGCAAATCTAAACTGACGACATTTTACTTGGAGTCGGCGTAGTCTGGTTGCTGATGTCTTCCTGAACGGGAAACACACGGCGGGAAACAAAGATCATTTGTGATTGCCATTGAGGTGATACACACACACAGACACCATCGTGATAAATAAATATTTAGAAAAAAATAATAATAATAATAAAACAAGCAACGTTGCTATTTTCTACGCCAATAATAATAAAAGCTCTGTTGAAAAAAAAGCAGCAAAAGATAAGAAAAAATCTTGGAAAATTCGCAAAATTTTAATGGACAGCTAAAAAAATCAAAAAAAAAAAATGTTAAAAGATAAAAATAACATTTTTTTTCTATTGTTAATTGGTTGTTGATTTATTAGTTTAATTAATTTACTATTCAAATGATAAAATTATTGATAAAGTCATTGAGTGTCCTAGTGCGAGGTGTGTTTTGATATAGAATGCGTGTTTTTGGGTGCGGTGTATTACCACCCTTAAATTTAAAAATAAATAATATTTATAATTTTTTTTCAATTAAAAATATAGTAAATTATTATTGTGAAATTGTAATAATATTTTATATTATTAATTGTAATATTTTATTGAAGAAAATTGTCGACAATATTGAGTCGACAATTAAAGACAAATTTTGTGAAAATAGACTAATGATAAATAATGTTATTAGTATTTTAATTTTTATAGAAAATTTTTGTATTAATAATTATTTATTTAAAAATTTATTTGAATTACGAGTTTTTAATATATTTTTTTTCATCATTACACAGAGAGTTATATAAATAATAAGGTGTGTGAAATTTTTTTAGATTTTTTTTCTTAAAGATTGTTGTTTATTTATTGTTATTTGCAAGTGTGTTATATATGTTAATAGATATATATATTTTTTTTTTGGGTGGAGAATTAGTTGACAATTGAGAGACAATTATAATAATAAGCAAAAAAGTTTTGGTGTTGGCCAAAACAACCGGCTTCAGCCTGGACCGTTCTAATTACTCATGTTCATCCCGGATACCTTGAGAAGCTGTATGGTGGAACCGGATGTTTCGACTTACCTGCAGGCCCCATCCGTCGGACAGGTAAAATTAAAAATGTTTATGTTTAATCAATCTGCATTTATTTTTAATTTTTAAAATTGTTGACTATTTATTTTTTCAATTGAACAAAGTATTTTTGTTCGATTCAGCTAAATATACATATTTTTTTTTAAATTAGCTAAAACAACGTAATCAAATATATTTTTTTTTGAATTCAATTGAATGTACTCCATTTTTTAATGTTAAATTTAACTAAAATTTATGATTAAAAAAAAATTTAATTGCAAAAATTAGATTTGAAAAAAAAAAAACACCCATTTACTTGTCAGCTTTGAAATAGAATTAAAAAAAAATTTCATAAATTTATAATCACCAAATATATATACCACAAAATGAGAAAACTTTTCTTGCACATTTGAACACGAAAAACTTTAAATTCCATTTGAAATTTTTCAACAGCTGTATTTCTAAATCTATTATAGTTACAAAACTTGTAATTGGAATTATTTTAAAGTCTCCAATCTTGTCCTAAATAATTTATCTAATTTTATATTTTTTGAAATTAATTTTGACCCAACTTTAAAAATTATATAATCTAATATATAAAATTTTTTATTTTTATTATCAAATATTTTAAACTTTCTATGCATTAATTTACATAGAAAAAAAAAAAAGTTTTTTATTATTTCTACATAACAGTAATATAAATTAAATAATACATATATTATTAATTTAAAATTTTGTTATTTTATATTTGACAAATTGTTAAATTTGGACTTAAACATTATTTTGCTTGAAATATAACATGAAAAGCACGTGGCTTGCGACGGTTTATCGCGTGTCGTACAGGAAACCCCTATATATACAGACAGCCAAGTCAGAATCACTTGTATATCACCCCGTCTACCTTTCATTCTCACCTTCACCCTTAATTCATTCTCTTTTCATTTCATATATAAATTTTTTAAAGCAAATCTCATTTAATACTAAAAATCTTTCTATTCATAATTTAAAAAAAAAAAAGCCCAAATTAAATACATATGACGTAATTGGCATCACTTCATCCGTTGACATTGCAAAAATTTTATTAGGGTTATAAATTCGAGACAATTTTAGGTCAATAGGAAATAATAATTTTGATTTATTTATTTTTTTTTATTATAAATCAATTTTATTTAAGAAAATATGTTTATCTGTATTTTCTAGATATTTTTTTTTATCATAAAAATAAATAAAAACTATATGGTGTTTGTCTGGAGTACAATGATGATGGAAGAATACGAATAGAGCTTTTTTAGGTGGTTTCTTTTATCTATCTATCTATCTATCTATTTTATTGTATATGGAAGATGCAGTGGTGTGGTCCATGTCCCGCCAGACGTAGAGGAGTTTGTCTATCGATCGGCTCTCACCAGCAGCCGCGTGGTCGCCGTTATCCTCCTCTTTTTACACATCCCTCTGCCCTCATCATCCCTCCATCTATTTTTTCTCTGCCACTGCATCTTATCCTCTTCTTATTTTACTTCTTTTTATTTCTTCTATTTTTTTATTCGTCTCAATTCAACGCTGTCTTTTTTCTCAAAGCTCTCTTTTCTTTTTTTTTTTTAATTTTATTTTCATCTTTGCTACTTTTTTTCATTGTTTTTTATTTATTTTATTCTATACTCAACAAAATAACTCAATCATATTTTTATACTCAATAATATTTTTTAAAAAAATTTTGAGCTTTTTTTCATTAAAGTTATTTAATTTTTTT
>JAPYYR010002781.1:0-10073 GCA_030523065.1 Aphidius colemani | reverse complement strand
TTTGTTTTTTTTTTTTTTTTTTTTTTTTTTTTTTATAAATAATTATTTTATCTAATTTGAAAAATAAAAAATAAAAATAAAATAATAGGTATTCAAAGAATACTGTATAGTGTCAAAAAATGTGTCGGGACAGTCTATGGAAAAATAATATAAAAAAGAAAAAAAAAACGTAGGGGGTTAATTGATTGTTCAAAGACCCGAGAAAAACATCACCATATCGATGTATGTGTTTGTGTATGATAATTGTCCTAATGTGGTGTTTGACGAAAAGTACCTGCCGACAAATAGACGAGAAAAATACTGAATTGTGTCTGACAAAAAACTCGTTCTTGTATTCTCATTAAAAATAATTTTAACAAATAAATTTGAAGAAAAAAATGTCCTATGAATTTAAATTGAAACCAATGCAAGTCGATATTTAAATAATTTAAAATAAATTAATATATCCAGAATTTTAACAGCTGATTTTTTATTTTTTCTTTTTTTTTTTTTTAAAACATTTAATTAAATCTGACATTAATTTAATTTGAATTGTCGGATAAATAATCGGCTTCACAAACGATCTTATGTAATGACAATTTTATCAATTTTTTATATTAATTTTAATCATTTTAATTTTAACGTTTTTTTTTCTTCTTTTAATTTGTATTTTTTTTTTTTTTTATGATCAACGAAAAATATATAGTATTGAACGGTGTTTTTTCAATTTTTGAATATTAGTTTATATCTTACGTGAAATAGTGAGACTCTTATCGATTTAAATGGCTCATAAATTGAGATACCTTGACGCCATTAACTCGCTCTAAAAGCTTTCTCATTTCTTGCATTTAATATTATTTTTTTTTAATTTTTTTTTTCCATATCTTTTTAACGATTCATTATTTCGATAAAAATATATATAAATTATAGTTTTTCAATATTAATATTATATAAATTAAATATTACTTTAAATTTCAACGATTATAAAATTCATCATGAAAATTATATTCTGTTTAAAACATTTTTTTTTTTATTTCTTTTATTTTTTTTTTTTCTTTGAAAGCTTTAAATATATAAGGAAAAACCTTTGTCGGGGAAAGTGTCTGTCATCAGACATTCTGGCACAGGTTGTTTCATTGAATTGTACCTTCGTGTAAACGAAAAGGACCTTGAAAAAAAAAAGGAAAAAAAAAAGCCCAACGAGCGTAACATATAAAACAAGAATGCAATTTTCATTTTCATTTTTTTTTTTTTTTTTTTTTTTTTTTTTTTTTTTTTTTTTTTTTTTTTTTTTTTTTTTTTTTTTTTTTTTTTTTTTTTAGGGAAAGTTTTAAAATTTTTTGGCCTTCGAAAATCCATTCTCAAGGCGTTCATTCACGTACGGATTAAAATAAAATACGTCACGAAATTAAATATCATTATTATTTCAAAGTCACGTATAAAAACCTTTCAAAAATAATTTATTAATTATTTTAATAAATATTTATTTGTCCCTTAAAATATTCGATCATAATTTTATTGTTCAGTGCATTCATGAAAGATTGCCAAGACCGATTGAAATTTGAAAAATAAATGACAAGTGTCGCATGTAGTTTACGAGATAATGAATAATTTTTATCGATCATGAGACACCTTCAGAATAAAAAATAAAAAAACTAAAAACTTACTACGTCTATTACCCGAGGAAATAAGTTTCAACAAGTAGATTATAAACATAAAAAATAGTATCATGTTGTATAAACAGCACTACATTTCCGGTCGAGACGTCTTCTCTTTGAAACTTTATTATTTTTTTTTTCATATATTTTTTTACTTTTTGCCTTTAGCAATTTTCTATAATTTCACCGTTATAAAACTCGAACCCTCATTCCACTAAACACATGTTTTTTAAATTCTATTTTTTATATAAAAAATACTTAAAAATTTTTAGAGAATTTTAACTACAAAACCACTCCAAAAAAAATTATAAATCAATACAAATTGTTTTTTTCATTTTAAATTTCTCAAATACGTTCTAAACAAAATATTAATGTTTTTTTTTATAAAATTTTTATTGTTCAATAAAATAATAATAATATATATATTTAAATTTTTTTTTTTACTTTGTATTTTCACGGATGATCATATTGACGATCATAAAACATAATTTATATAAAACTATTAACGAAATTGGCTGACTTACAAAATTTATTAACATCTTAAAAATTTTGAAATATATATTTATTTAATGTCTTGAAAAGAATCAATAAAATATTGAAAAATAAAAATAAAAATAATATAGTGATATATGGATGAATGAAGTGAAGGAAATTTGGCAGGTGTAGTGTGTCTTGGGGATGAATAAAATCGCAATTGATGGTTTTGATTGTTATAGAGATGAAAAAATAAAAAATATATAATGAAAATAAAAAAGAGGAAAGCCTAAAGGCTCTGATATTGTTGGTCGATTTGCGTTATGACTTTCTGGTCTTTTCATTGCCTCGAGGTAATCCCATGATCGAAAATTATACTCGACGCGAGTGCGAATGAAATAAGGAGATAATACCAACAACAAGGCACACACCCAAAGGCCATATTCAACCCTATGACTTATTGCAGAATCATAATCGATTATATATATTTTTTTTTAATATTTTTTTTTTTTTTATTAAGGTGGTCTTGTATATATATTAAAATATATTTTTTCGAATAATAAAAATTTATTCATCTTGTTTAGAAAAATTATGAAAAAAAAATTGATAAAAAGCTGCAATCCTCTAAGCTAATATCTTCTTGAATTTTCATCAGTCAAAGTTAGCATTCGTATTTTATCAACCCGTTTTTTTTTTAAATATATTTATCAAAGATATTATTCTACTATTTTATATTTATTTTATTTGAAATGTCATGCTTTTTTTTTCTTCTTTTTAAACAACCAATTTGTACTTGAATATCCTTGAAAATATAAAATATTATTCCCTGAAATATTTCAAATGAAAAATATATGTATAAAATATTATAAAATATATCCAAAGTTTCTTAATTGAGATAAAATTTATGAATAATAAATTTTTAAATTGACATAAAGACAAATTTTGCTTGTAATGTTTACGGGATCAACGTAAATTATTATTATATGTGCCGTTCAACCGTTACATCTTCTCTTGCAACGAATATTTTGATGTTTATAATCCATCCTATTGACACGTGGATTTTTTCAAGTATATTTTTATATATTTATATACAATTTTTTCCAATTTTTTTTTTCTCTTTTTTCTAGTACTTATGAGTGTTGTTCATTGGTTGTAGCAAGCCAGTTTAAACTTTCACCGCGTAGAGGCAAAATGTCGGGTAATTAAGATTGTTGAGAAACGATGAATAACATTATTACAAGATTTAAAAAAATAAAGTTTTTTTTTCTTTTAATTTACACATTTTTTTTTACTGTATTAATATAAACCATCAGTCTAAAGAAATCATATGACACTCAAGTATTTTTGTGTGTCGTTTCCAATATATATATGAATTGCTTTTTGTCTCATCCCTTTTTTTTTTTTTTTTTGACTTTTTCCATTTCAACGTGTTTCAATTTATATACTCGTCTCTTTCTCAAGAATGCTTTTTAAAAAATTTTTTTATTTTAAACGCGTGTCCCCAATTAAATTCAACGATATTCTCGTCAAATTATCCAGATCTTTCACGCAAAATTCATGATGGATATTCGTGAGTTTGCCTGATTGTATATATTTCTTGGTAGACGATATTCATATTGATAAATGTATTTTCATAATTTTAAATATTTTTTCCCATCGAGTTTTAATATTTTTATGTTTATTAATATTATTATTTGAATATAAAATATTCAAACTACTTGAAAGAACATGTTCACACCCGTGTTTATCGATCGATCGAGCAATAATCGATTATCGCTTGACTGTCCCCTCATAATTCATACATACGACCATGTTGAAATATAATAATTAAGTTGTATCGCAGCTGCACATGCATCACACTCTTCGTGAGAATTAAAATAATATATATTCAATTTTTTATTATACACACAATGATGGGGACATTTTTTAAACTTGCCATATAAATTTCCATGGGGTAATCTATAGGTGTAAACAAAAACTCTCCCTTGAAGATGTAAAAATCTCAAGTGGACCCCATGACAATATATTCAACATATCCAAGGTGGATTTTTTTATTTTTATATAACTAATAATTTATTTTCAAGTTAGAAAAAAAAATAAATAGAAAAAAAACCACGTCAAATAAGGCCAGTGAACGTTTATTTAGTCAAATAGAAAAATCAACAAAAGATCAATAATAACGTCTAAAATCCGCATGTATTTATTGAATGATCAAAAAGTGTAACCAAAAATAACTACACGTGAAAATTTAATATACATTAGCAAAGTTGTAACGTAAAATTATATTTTAAAAAAAAAATTAAATCTCTGTTGATACAAGTAGATGAAGCACGTGCCTTGATTCACATTGTGGGGCCATCAAGGGCCAACAGAATATATAAAAAAAAGGGTCGTCTGCAACATGTCGAATACACTTGTTAACATAAATATTTATCATTTTTCCAATGTCTAAACCATGAAATTATAAAAAAAAAAAATAATAAAATACTCATCATCATCTAAATGTTAGAGGATAGAATTTAAACTATTCAACATCACGAGACTCTCTGACCTCTTGACTCCTCTTTTTCCATTTTTTTTTTTTTTTTTTTAAATTATTTTTCATTCCACATCCTGCTTAATGTATTTGTATCTCTTGAATTTACTCACTATCATCATCATCCAACCACAATTTTTATTTCCTCATATTTAAAAAAAAAAAAAAAACCAAAAATTTTTGTTGATTTTGACACACAAAATTATCAGACTCAATTTTTAATTCTAAATGGTTTATCAAATTTCGAGATGTAAATTATATAGACGGTATTGGGTTGAATTAAACGGTTGAAAATAAATTGGACGAGTGTGTTTGCACAAGCCAATATATATCAGATTATAATATCGATCAAGACCCCCGAAAAAAAAAGACCTGATACTCATTTTATTATTATTAATATATTTTTTTCCTTCTTGATTTTAATACTGCCGTCTTGTGTTTTTTTCTTGTAAATTTTTCGATGTTGTTATTTTTTTGCTTTTATTAAAACGAGTGTATGTGCAAATAATGCAGATATATAGTTGAAATATAAAAAAAGGAGTAATTTTTTTTCGAAAGTACGCGTTAACGGGGCGTTGCTCAGTGAAGATGAAAGAGTAAAAGAGAGAACAATTTACGATCTCACCCCTTGGGGGTTAACCGGTCAATATTGCGGCATTTGATATAGAAAATTAATAAAAAAGCAGAAAAAATAAAACAAAATATTATCAGGTAGATTTATTATTTAGTGGGTATTATGGCTTAAGTGCGTATTTAATATATTTATAATATTTAAGACGGGTGTGATATCCCACTGTGTACACTGCATTTAAAAATATATAAATAAAATATTAAATATAAATGAAAAACACTGGATAAATTATAAATACGTGTACACACAGATACATTTAATATCACGTTTCTTAAGATCCGATAATTTAATGCTGTTAGTTATGAACCACGATCTAATTGATATCATCGATGTATTGCAATTTATTACGTTTCATTATACATTTATATATTTTTTTTTCTCCTTGAGGTTTGATTATATATTAACAAATATAAATATTTGTTATATAGTAGTATCTATGTGTTTTAATATATACATAATGATAATATAATTTTACCTTATCATTTTCATGTGTGTTTTAAAACATTTGCATTTGTCATCGAGTGTGATTTGTAGACTCTTATAATAATCCAGTTCGTGTATGTGTGTGTCAAATTAAATGATCAGTATCAATAAAAATAAAAAGAAATATATTTTTACATTTCATTTTTTTTACTCTTTCAAATTTTCAGTTACTTTTTTCCTTTTTTTTTTTGTTTTACAATAACCGTATCATGTGAACGTGTATTATAGATGAAAATTATTTTCAACATGTGACTCGTTGGTTGGAAAGCTTGTTTTATAATCTTTTTTTTTTTTTTTATTATAAATATAGATTTATTTATATTTTTTTTAATCTTACATTCTGTATTTATCTCAATATATATATTTTTTTTTTTTTTTTCTGTTTCGGAGCATTTGACTTCAAAGCTAAATGGCTAAGTACAAAATCTCGGTTATTTGTTTGCACAAGAAATTGACTGTGAAATTTGCGATTGAATGAATATAATTTGTTTTATTTTTTTTATTTTTCGAATATTTAATATGTAATTTGCAAGTACGTGTGTGTGAGTCTAGGAAAAAATAAATAAATAATAATAAAATTGCGTATAACGATAATGCTGAGACGAGGATTGGTGGAATCAGTGATCATACGTTCACTCAATTTTGTTCCCACATCAAAACCATGGACCAGCCTTCGATTAGTCGTTAACCAATAATCGATTGATCTTGTAGACTTAACAAGAAGAACCCAAGACACTTTTACACTTTGCCATATGCATATGGCTTTTTTTTTATTTTAATTCAACATATGAATATTAAAATTATATAAACACGATTAATCAGAGCATGCTAGAAAATGCACACATATTTTTCAATAATAAATTAATAAAAAAAATAAATAAAACTCACCTCAATGTTCTTGTTTTTGTTAATTTTTTTTTTTTTGCAAATTTAATTAAATTTAATGTCAATTAAAATATAATATTAATCAATTATATTTCAAGTTGCTATTAATTTCACTTTATTTTTTTACACAAAATTAAAAAAAATAACCACTCAAACTGATTTGTTGATAAACAAATAATAAATAATAAAACTAAACACAAATTAATAACAATAAATTCTTCAATTGATTATTTATAATCAAAATTAGTGTTAAATTTAACATGAATTCCTCAATTGCATATAGCATTCATCGAGATACATAATATTCTTGTTTATAACAACACCGGATATATATTTTTGTTTATTTATTATTATTATTTTTTGTTGTTGTTAAATAAAAAATAAATAAAATAACTTTCCCGAGGCATCAACAATCACGATTTTTACCCATATATTACTTGGCACTTGAACACCTTATCATCATACTAATAAAATAGTATAAAAATATATTTTTTAAAAAATTTTAAAACATAAATATAACTTTGATAAAATAAATATAAATAATAATAAAAAAAAACCTGGCGGCAAGATAATTTTTTATTTAAAATAAATAAATTGATCACACGCGGATAAAAGTTCATATATATATCAAATATATAATGACAGTTTCACTTTTTTCTTCACAAATATATTTTGGAAATAAATTATCAGGTGTAATATTTTCACACAAACACAAACACTTTTACACCCCGGAAAAACACATGTTTGTGAAAATGATAATAATAAAATTTTCACAAAATTAAGTAAAGAAAATTGACAGATTTTAAACTTTTTGCAATTTTTTTTAAAATAAAAACTAAACACTTGTTGTTTGTAAGGGTAAGGGGTTGTTTCAATGGATAATTGATTGATTGATAAAACTTTGTTAAATTTATTATGGAAGTGAATTTGAATATTGTAAATGAAACGTATTGTTGGGAGGAACGTTGGCTTCTGGCGGTTCAGTGTAACAGGGAAGAGGATGGGAACGGCTACGGTTACAGTGGCGTTCGTGAGATGGTGCGGACCGCAGTGAACGACGCATGGCCACGCAAGATACGGTGAGGCCCGTCGGTGTCTCCGTGTCTCTCACAAACTCAATTCTCAACTCTGGTGTTAAATTTGAAAAACCCAAGACTTACTTTTTCGACATATATTTTTGCTTACTTTTAAGTCAAGGCGGTGGAAAAAAAATCAAAAAAAAAAAATCATCCAAAGAATCATCAACAACCAATTCCAATATTACATTCACTAACTTACAAATTTCGATAAATTTTAAAAATTAAAAATGCAGAAACTTTGAAATTTCTTCTATTTTTTTTGTTTAATAATAAAACGAAGAAAAAATTATTTTATTCTTGCAGTAGATAATAATGTTTTGTGTTGTTTATGCTTTGTTGTAATTTTTTACTTCTTCATCATCTTCATCATCTTCATCATCGTCATCATCATCATCATCATCATCATTTTAATCTTCTACTTCTTCTTCTTCTTCTTCTTTTTATTCATCGTTTTTTTTTTCTCTTTTTTTTCTTCCACAGGTTTTTTCCATCAACCCTCATCACCATCTTCATCAAAACAATACCCCTTCAAAAAATATCATCATTTTTGCAATCAGCTCACTTTGATCAACACTCTTTGCTTATTTTTCATCCCCATTTTGTAAATCATTATTATCAAATTACTATTTCATCATTTGACTTTGATATTTTATTGTTTATTTATTTATATTAATATTATTTTAAATTTTTTTTTCAGATTTATGTCATAAGCTGTTCTGAAACACTTGTTGACTTTGTCACCACTCGACGATGGATCAAGGGTTTCGTAAACGACTGAAGGAGACCTGTTCGTACGGAGCAAGGTGCACCTGGCAATCCTTGGTGTGTAAAACTTTAATCCCCACTACGTAATAACCATCAGGCCAATCGCCAATCCACGCGAACCTATCTCAGGTAGCTCAGGTGATGCCTCTTCTTCTTCTTCTTCTTCTTTTCCTCTATGTTCCTCCATGTAGAGTATTTATACTATTTATTTATCTGTTTTTGTTTTAAACTCAACTTTCGTATTGCACACTCGTGCAAAACTTTCAAATTGCATAGATGTTTGCGAATTATTTTTTAAAATTTATCTATCTGTTGCTGTATGGGTGTATACTGATCTGTACAAACGGATGAACATTTACAGCTTGAAAATCCGGTAAGATAAATGCTGGATATCTTGGCGTCAATACTTTTTTTTTTATAAGTTTCTTATGCTTCTTTTGATGATCGCGTGTCTTGATATTCGTGACTTGGCTTTGAGTGTTAATTTGGCAGACGATTGTCGGTACAAACACCGGCTGTATACTTTGGGGTAAACACGCCTCTTTTTGCACCCAATGTTTTGGATCAACTGGGTGAGATCAATAACACTCTGATTATTATTTTATATTATTTTATATATCCAACGTGCGAGATATTCAATAATAATTTTAATATATATTTTAATATTCATTGGTGATAAACGAATCGATATATTTATTTTTTTTTTTTTTTATCAATATCCACATTGATTTGGTGTGGCGCAATTTTACATAGCTGATGAATCATCCATGGATGATTTTTTTCGGAGGATTTTTTTTTTATTTTCTGCATCTTGTTGTTAATATATGATATATTATGTCCTTTTATTTTTACAGGCGAGACATGCAATGAAAAAATGAGGAGCAATGAAAGTGAGCACGCGACGTTCGGCGCCGACGAATTTATTAATTATCACCGATACGCATTTGTCGGTTGGATCATGATGGTCTTTATTCAACAGAGAATGAACATGATGATGTAAGTATATTTAAAAAAAAAAAGCTTAAACAGTTGAGAGAATAAATTTGAAAAAAAAAAAAAATGAAATGTAACGTAGTTATATACACATGTTGTCCTGAGGGATAACGTAAAAGAGGCGGCTTTGCGTGCAATAATGCAAATTAAAGCTGGCTGTTGGTGGCCGAGACGGAGAGGATCAGTCTCGGGGCCACTCAATTTTATATTTATCATGAACCACGAAAGACTTAATCTTGAACGATCAAGTCATCGTAAACAATTAAATTTATATATTTTTTTTTAGCAGTTTAGAAAAAAAAAAGAATTTTTTTATAAACAAATTTTGAATTTAAAGAATTATCTTTCAAGATATGATAGAGGCGAAAAATATTTAGACTCTTTTTTTTTTTTTTTTTCGCTAAAGATTTTCTTAAATCCTTCAAATATATACACAGTTAACAACTGAATTTTTTATAAACGATAATATCTTAGTAAATATTACGAGCTTCTTTTTTTAAAAATAAAAAAAACAACGACAACGAAACTGAGACGTGCCCGTGGTTCATCACGTAATGCCATCAAAAAATTAAAAAAATCCAGGATACATA
>JAPYYR010002780.1:0-17263 GCA_030523065.1 Aphidius colemani | reverse complement strand
GCATTTTTAATGTTTTTATTTTTTTTTTGAAAAATAATCCATTACCATTTTGAATTCAATTTCTCTTTGAATTTTTTTTTTTTTTTTTTTTCTTTTCATGTTTACCAGTCTCCATTATTAATATTCCGTATAATTTTTTATTTTTTTTTTTTTTATTAAGTAAAGAAAAATCCTTTTTATAATTAAATTTAATTTTTATCATAATATATTTTTCCAGTTTTTAAACTGGTAATATTTTTTACTTTCGTGTTATTTTTCTTTTTTTTTTTTTTCGTTTGAATTTAATCATGTAATATTTAAAACTTGAAAAAAGTTTTATCGAATTACATTATAATATTCATTTTTTTTTTTATTATTTATATATATTTTTTTTTAATTCTAAAAAAATCTTTATCGTTTATGCATTTTGAGGATGTTTGTAGAGTTTATAGTAATAAAAAAATAAAAAGTTTTTCGGTAGACCTTGTGGCCGATTAATACGAGGAACGAGGGTGATAACATCGCGTGGATATGAAAAATGCATTCCTGTGCACATTGAAAGAGGCCAAAAGTACAGGGGGTAAAATCCACAATTTTTGTCTTTTTTTTTTTTTTTTTTTTTATTTTACTCGGGAAGAACGCCAAACTTTTACATTGAGTTTTTTATACTATTTTCTATTTTATATACGCCTCTGTATGAAAAAAGACCAAAGAGAATGAGGATGGATCCCACACGACACGTTTCGTTTTTTCTCATAATAATATTTAATCCGATACATTGCAAGCTAACAGGAGTTCGCTTTTATACCCCAAACTCTATTTCAAAATCTATCGGTTTTTTATCATTTTATTTCTTTTTTTAACTCGTATCTTAAAAATAATAAATATACATATATATTTTCTCAAAGTTTCCTCAAAGTGCTTCTGTCGACACTTTTAAAAATTCACTCTATCTATACTCAATCATAAAAATATTATTTTATATTATGTGGTAATTCAAAAAAAAAACACGGAATCATTTTAAAACAAATAATTCACATTTAATTATTACTCGGCTATTTTAATTATTTAAATTATTTAAAATAATAATCATCATTATTTATTTTTCCATCAATTGAAATATTATTTTCATTATTTTATATTTTCCGTATATATTTAATTATTCATCAAATTAATTTTTGAAACCAGTGGAATTTGATATTTAGTAATTTCATAATTGAATATTTCAACAATCATCAAAAATATGCGGAATTAATTAATAAATTAATAATTAAATTGGAAAAATAAATTATTCTGTAATTTTTAAAGATGTAAATTATGTGTGTTATCATTTAATATGTTGCTTGGAATTACAATATAACTAAAAATATGCATTTTGATTGTGTATATACGTATTCAAACCCCTGTAAACCGAGAAGTGCAACCGCGTCAGAGCGAATACGTGAACCGGAAATCGCATGGTCTCTTCACGGTCCGGTTATTCTCGTTTTTGCTATTTCCTCAAAACAGATATATATTCTCTACCAATTATACAAACGCTTGTGGTGCATCCACATATTATAATTGGTCTCTTGAAAATAAATTTTTTTTTTTCTTTCTCATATTATTCAATATATTTTTTAATATTTTTAATAATATTTTCTACTGTTATTTCATAAATAAATGAAAAAGTAAATATATATCATTTTAAAAAGAATCTTTCGATTTTCATATAAAAATGTGATATCAATATGAAGCCTTCACATCTGATAATAAATATGACGCTTTTTTATTTTATTTTTTGTTTTGAAAGATAAAAATTGAATAATATAGAGAAAAAAAAATGAAAAATAAATTGATATTGCAGCATTACATTGAGAGTGTTGTCCCAGACTATATTTGGGCTCAGTAACGGAAGTTGTAGAGGAGCTTTGGCTTACGCATCATAAATAACGATTTTCGTATACGTCAACGAGAAGAATTCACGTTGGTCCAAATTGATATCATAGATCAAAAAAAAAAAAAAAAATTTTACCCACAATATCTATGCCATTTTTAGCCTTATTTTCCTCATATATCTTTTTTTTTTAAATTCAATTTTTCACAGTAAATAATTTTTTTTATTTGAACAAATAAATAATGACGGTATACGAGTTGGATGATTTTTTGTTTATTTTTATTTATTCATTTAATGATTTAAAAATAATTAAAAATCTTATTTACTATATTATTTTTGATAATGCAGAGTGTTGATATTTTTGATTGTATTTTGTGTGAATCGTGTGGAGCGAGAGAAAGATCGGTGTGAGTTGTGTATATATCAATTCATTTCATGAAGCAACCTCCGACTGTTTACCATATAAATGACAATGTTAAATTACTGTATTTACCAAGTTTAGATTTATCATTCATACCGCGGGGCTTGTGAGCTTTCGCTCTTACGTAATGCGCAATCTCGGTTTTAAACATCATCAACGGTAACTAACATTTATACGTAGTCTATGGATATTATATTTAACGAAAACAACACCAGTAGTTGATATAACTGATTTAATCCATAATTCAGATACATCAAAATCAAACTTAGTCATAATTCAATGATAAATTGATGGAATATTTAATTTTATACATAAAATTAGGCTCTTTTTTTTTCAAATTACAGTGGCTATGTTTTAAAATGAAATTTAAATTGCCTTAAACAGCATAAGACTCGTAAAATCAAATTAAAAAACGAATTGCTAAGTAAAACGACACTAATCCCACTTCAAGATATAACAATTAAAGAAAAACATATATTTTTTTTATTTATAAATTTAATTAACTTGTAGAAGTTTTTATGAATTCACAAAACAGGTCAGCTATATGATATTTTGCCTTGGGGTTTGGAATTTAATTTTCCGGTTGAACATTGTGTCCGACTTATTTCTACAATGACATATATATATTTTCATTTTTATTTATTTTCTAAATACATTTTTTTTTTTTAGAAGTAGATAATTTTTTGATGAAATTAAGATAACTGAATAAAATATTTGTGTTTAAAGTTTTGGAGAATTTTATTTTTTATTTATTCTTAACGAAATAATATATGCGCTATAGTTGAAATGAAGGCATCTTGGAGTCTGTAAACAAAGCACCAATGAAACTTCTAATGAGTCAAAATCTTATTATCATTCGGAGTGGCTCGAGAGAAATGCCAACAACTTGAATATATATATATTTTGTATCTTAAAGTTTGGTTTACTTCAGGCGCATAAACACACGTCATTACGAGAAATAACAACGGTGACAAGACTAGATAAGATTGTCAACCACTTTTGTCTGACTAGTTCAAAAAAAAAAAAAAAAAATTCGTTACTTTTTTTTTATACCAAGAATTAGCTAGAAAAATAAAATTATCAAAACTTTTTTTTAAATTTTAAATTGCCATTGTTTTGTCAAGTTTTTTAATAATAGTAAAATAAAATTTATAGAAAATTTTGAATACCGGAAATATGATTGGCGATGAAAAGCTCATAAAAGATTTAAAAAAAAAAACCGAGTAAGAAATGAAAAGCAAAGGGTGATGGCAATTCTTGATGAAAAAATGACCGAGACATCAAATTATTTCTTCATTAATTAAATACCACCTCAATATCGAAGTCAGTTTTAAAAAGGATTCCTTATCTCTTGACTCAAAAGTATTTTTTTTTTTTTTTTCGTTCCTATATAGAAGCACAATTAATCTCATCAGAACAATGAAGTTCTAGATGATAATTCCGTTCATAAAGACACTTTAATTATTCACAGCTGCAAATCACTGGAATAATTATTAATAATAATTTATTTCTATTTAAAAGAAAATCAAACTCATCTCAAAAGAAAAATTGTTATTTGTTATTTAATTGGAAAAAAAAATTATTACTTTTTATAGTTAAAAATTTTAAAAACTTGAAATTAAAAAGATTAGCTTTTAAATATATAATAATAAAATAAATAAAAAGTAGAATAAATGTGCTTTTGTATATAAAGTCTGGTACAAACTGGAAAATTCAAGGAGACCAGTGTAAAAAAGTTCACAATGAATTATACGTTAAAGTTACTTCATTGGTAGCAAAACTCCTTTTTCTCATTTGCTTCAATCGACATCGACTGTGTAGTCCTTCTCTCAAACTGGCCCTTCTTTTCTAACTTAGCTTCTTTTTCATTCTATCCTAGAATTCAGTGGTTTTTTTAATATTTTTTTTTACTGTAACTGACGAGGAATCACTATTGGAAATTTACCTTACAAATTAGAACGAATGAAATTTAAAAAAACTTTTTCATTCGAGTTTGGATTTTCAAGCAACTTTTCGTCGTTCTTGACGAGAGAGGAGAAAGAGAGCTAAAATTTTTCACCAAAAAGGGTAGTGCACCTTTTGTGCTTCAACGTGTGTCGAGTATAATGAGACTGCTGAACTTTCAGCATGTTTAAATTTGAATTTAAATCCTTAAAATTTTTATTTTATTTTTACTTTTAATTAACAAAATTCTTCTTTTTAAATTTTTTTTTTCTTTCCTTTTTATATATATAAATTTAAATAGAAATAAATAAAAACCATAAAAATATATTTACAAAAATATAAATAAAATTTATCATATAAAAGTTTTAATAATTTTTCTTTTTGAATATAAAGAAATAATATATAACAAGTTTACGATTGTCAAGTCCTCAAACTCATATGCAATAAATTTTATTTTTATAAAAATTTTTGTATTTATTACTCAGTGAAGTGTCAATGTACATATAAGCAAAAGAAAAAAAAAATAAGATAAGAGGGTTGTAGAAAAATATTGATGTAAGGTAGCAAGTGGGTTTCTAAATTTTTTTTTTTTCTTTATCGTACATCGATATGAATATAAATAACAATGTAGACCCTTCGACAATACGGTCAATTTATTTTTGAATATATTTTTTAGCAAATTTTAAATGAATCAATTTATTAACTTTATTTTTGTATTATAAAATTTGTATGATAAATTGATTGAATTAAATTTTTCCAATTGAAATTAAAATAAATTGTTAATTAATTTTCGAGTAATTGTGAATGAATATCTGATCCTGTAGGCAACTTGATAAACGTTTTAGTTGAAGAAGAGAATACGAATAAAGTAAAATAAAAAAAAACATTAAATAAGGAGAAAAAAAAAATTAAGAAAAATAGGAAAAAAAAAGCCGATTGGTGTATCAGACTTTGGGTGTAATTGTCATTCGGGCTTCATTCATCGTGAAATATAAAGGCAGAAGTATAGTCTAGGAAAAAGGGGCAACTGCCAAGGATATAGCTAGGAAAACGTTTTGATGGTATGAGTGGTGAATTTGGTATCGTAGCACGAAAGCAAACACCGTTTCGCTACAATAGAACGCAATTTCCTGACGTAAATCTCTCTTTCTCTCACTGTTTTTTCTCTTTCAGTGATAAGACAAAGTACAAGATAAATTGAGACAAAGAAAGAGTATACTTTATGCCTGTTTGAATACGGTATCATTCTCATTCGTCTTGTGAAAGCTAAAAGCTCCTTGTTGCGTTAAACAATCGGACCTGTGTCGCATTCGTTAAAACCCAAGATTGACTAAAATCATTTTATTTTGTTAAATAGAAATAAAATTACATTGAATAAAAAAATACCTTTAAATACTTGCAAAAAAATAATTGTTTGATACTCAGGTAATAAATTTGTAACAAAAAAAATAAATATATATTTTTACGGTGGCTAAGAGTCATAAGGCTCAGCCGCAGTATTGAAATAATTTAACATCTTCAATTACATTTGCATGAATTTAATTGGTTTTTTATGAGATAAATTTATGGAAGATAAAAAAATCATTGATAAGTTTTATCAACTCGTTGATAAAATTTTTTGTTTCAATTTTATTTTAAATATATATATATTTTTTTTTATATAAAAGACGATAAAAATGTGGATTAGTTTTGTCAGTTACAGCTGGCTTTAATCGATTACACTGATAATTTTATTACCATTTTACCACAATTCAGATGATATTTAATTTTCTGCGACGTTACTTTTATTTTTTTCGATTTGCATTTCATTCATTTGAAATTGTCTCGTATTCCCTGATTCGACTTTTGTTCCCACTCAAGTATATACCATATTTTTTTCTTCTTTTAAAATTCCACTTTATTTTTATTTTTTTTAATAGTATACTTTTTTACTTTTTTAATTCGCTTTTACCTTTTTTTTTTTCATATATTTTGCTTCGTCTCTTTTCTTGTCGTCTTAAGACGCTTTAAATTCGCGGTCTTTCGAACCTGCATATCGTTATCTTTTTCCGGAGGCGACGCTATTATTCGGATTTATCTTTTCACGATGCGGTTTGCCTGTAAGAGAAATGAAAAAAAAAAGAAAAAAATTATTTCATCATGAATTGCCTGTACTGTAATCTAAGTGAGCTATTGCTTTTTATTCAATAATCAAACTATAAATTATTTTTTCATTTTATCTTGAATATTAAATTATGATTTTTTTCTTAAATGTTTTATTGAATTATTGAAGAAATTGAATTTTTCTTTATTTTATATTTAAAAATAATTAAATATAAATTTATTTATTATATTTAATTTACCAGTTTTTTCGTAATCCATCAGATGGAACTACTTGTATGATTTAGAAATTATTTATAATATCAAATTTCATTTCAAATTCAATCGGAGTAATGAAAAAATAAACAATAATATATTAAAAATATTTAGAATAAATATTCAGCTTTAAATTTTTAAAATATTAAATTTTTCGTTGGTCAAAGTTGGGAAGAAAATATATAATATATTAAAGCTCCATTACAAAAGTTACCGAGACCATTCAATTTTCAAATGGAAATTCACTATTACACATTTTGAAAAGTCCTTGGAAAAAACTCCTCAGGACTTGTCTCTTGGGCAATTACTTAATAAAATTAGAGTTTATATGGTCGGCAAATATTCACTCTCTATATTTTATCTAGATACGATTTTTTTCTCCTCAAACTTTAAAAAATTTCATCATAAAAAAAATATTCAAAAGTAAAGAATATTATCCAATCAAGTCAAATCTCATCTATGAAATTTTTCTTTCTATTTTTTTCATTGTATTTTGATCAAAGAATTTTACGTGCACTTCATCGAACGATGCACATCATAACGATACTTCAAAGTACTTCAATCAATGCTCGAAGAATATGGAGTACTTGATAAAATTAAAAAAATAATATTTATTTACCGTAACGTAATATTAAAAATTGGATATCATAAAAAAAAAAAATTAAATAGGGTAAAATAAAATATAAATTATAAAAGTAATGAGCTAAAGTAGCTTTTTATTATCAAAAAATAAATGAAAAAAAAATAAAAAATACTTGTAATATTAGTAAGAAGTACGATGCTAACTCAGAATCATACTGGACACTGTAAAAATCGACGATATAATTACACTGCAGGCTTGCGACATTGTTTCATGATATAAGGTGGTATTATGTATAATTCTTGGTACTTTGGTAGAGCAAACCAACCCCACTAACAAATCCCCCAGTCTTTTATATATATATTTATATGAACATACACTTGTCTATGTCATCTTCTCTTCTCTATTACTCTATCGTGTTTTTGTCGTCTCGTTATCTCTCTTTTTCCCTCTGAACAACCAACTACTGTACACACACTGACTGGTTATAACTAGGGGTGCCGTTAGTGTAAAGCGTTTGGTACTTTCGTCTAAAGTATCACGCCTATAAAATGAAATTAAACTTGCTGGTAAATTTATTGAGCTCAACAATGTTACTATACATATTATTAACAATTTTTTATTTTTATATTATCAAATAATTCAATTTATAATACTTGTTTAAATTTCATGAATAAATAATGTGATTATTAGATTATTTTTTTCATAAAAAAAAAAACAAAAAAGCGTTAATGTAATTTTTTTTTTTAAATTTTTAAGTTAATAATGATAATTTTATTTATTTTATTAATTTTATATAATTTGCCATGTCGGTGTCTAGTACGTGAAGATTTAAAATAAATTTTTACAATTATATTCTTTTTATTTCATTTTATTTAACCGAGACGTGAGTTTTCTCGACCTCTACTAGATTTTTTTATATTTTTCTCACATTATTTGGCTGTGTGTAGGTGTTGGCTTTTGGCAACAAGCTAACCGACGATATCTTCATGCACAGTGCTATTCAGTGATAATGAAATTTGAAAATGCGAAATGTTAACACCTTCACAATCCAACAGTTTCTGGTAACCATTTTGCTTATAATTTCATCGCTTTTTACAGTGGCCACAGAGAGCCACGTATATAATTCGATTTATACGAATTATATCATTCATTCTCTACAATAAAAAAGATAAACGTAAGCGTGACTTGAATTTAAATATCTCTTATTTTTTTTTGTTCAGCAATTATCATAACTATATTTTTATTTCAACACTTTTAATTCAGATGAAATTAATTTTAACATTATTCATTCAACGAGTTATTATTAAAAAAAAAAATAAAAGAAGCTGCTATTATATTAAAAAAAAAAAAAAAAAAAAAAAAAAAAAAAAAAAAAAAAAAAAAAAAAAATGATAAAATTTTTTTAAAAAATCTGTAGTCGTTACAGTAATCAATCTCTTTACGACAGTTGTTTCAGACATTTTTCCTGTGTCTGCAATACCTTTTGTATTTTTCTCCTCTCACCCGCTTATCACCCCTTTAATGTATATACACATTTTTTTTTTCCCTCCTCTGTATGTGTTGGAGAACAGATTTTCATATTAAATGATATAAAGAAACTAAACGAAATGTGTGATTTATGCGCACAAATTGTACTGTCACGTTCTTTATTATTATGAATTTTTTTTTTTTTCCACATTTTTTTGTCAAGAGTTGACAGTTGTTATTAGATAGCCTTTTTTAATTCGAAATTCATGATATTTTAAAATTATTTTTCAATTTTTTCTTCTTTTTTATCGTAAATTTTTGATGCATATTCACATTCATAGTGAATATTTTATTTTTTCAGTCAATATCATCTTTCTACTTATCGTAAAAAAATGACTATGAATTCTTCATGATGTCGTCAGTCTGTTTTGTACGTGTTAAAAAATTTATTGAAAAACAGAAATGTGTATCGTGGTAACATCTGGAAAGACATTTTTATGAAATAGTAAAATTTTAAATGTTTAAAAATAATTTCCGCATGATTTATTAATTTTTTTTCTTGTCTATGGTAAATATCATATAGTGATATATAAAATATTATATACCTATCAAGTATAACGTATACTTTAAAATTGATTTTATAATGTTGGAGTGATGTTGTTGAACGAGAACCATCATCATTAATCCCATGGAAGTTTGGTGATTTAGAATGATGGCAAGGGTGGTAGTAGTGGAAGTAGATGATGATGATGATGATGAGGAGGGATGTTGGAAGACAAATTTGTGGAATGAGGATTTCAAAATAGATGCATAGAATGTATAGGGCTAGTTAGTGGGAACTGGCATATTACCCTTCGTACTGTGTTTGAAACATACAATAGTGACAAATTTCACGCGCTATATGATCTAACCGCGTGGTCGCATCCGTTTGGGCGCCATTGCTACCAGCTATGAATTGCGCATACATATGTAACACATCCAACTAAAAATACAGAATTTAAAATTACAATAATTATTTATTGAAAAAAAAAATAATTTTAATATATAATTTGCTTAATTAGTTTGATGATATTTTTGTTTGAAAGCAATTTAAACAATAAACATTAAGACATTTGAAATTGATGATAATGTTTAACAGAAGAATGTCGATTATAGAATAGTTTAGTTGATCTAAAATACCAAGAGTTTATTTGATGACAAAATAAACATATAGTTTATTACTTTTGGGTTATACTAAAGATTCCAATGTATAGTTTTGTTGGGTAAGAGAAGTGTCAAGTTAAGTGAAGTAAAGTATTAAGCAAGGTCGAGTTAGAATGATAATTGTCAGGATGCTTACCAGAATTCCCTTGACTATATTCTCATGAGACAGTAGATTACAAAGTCCACAGTATTTCTCAAGTCAAACTATACTCACACTCTCTTTGAGTATGTTTATATAGATATTTGTTAACAGCACGACAGTGGCCTTTAGCAGTCGTTCTAGGATTTTTATCGCCCCTAAAAATAAACAGAAAAACAAAAAACATGTACGCATATTTTGACATTAGATATTATTATTTTTCACTAGGATAAATATTATTTTTTTATTTATTAAATACTGGTAGTTTGAGGGGGTGGGTTTGCTTAGATATTTAGTAGTTATTTTTCAAATTTGTCAGGCAATTAGAGACAGCCTTCGAGTACTCCGACAGGACAATTAAATAATTTGAATGATCAAATAAATATAAAGTAAAATTTTTCATATAAAGATATATATTTTATACGAGAAAGAAAAAAAGGAAAAGAAAAATAAAAAATGCATTTACACTTCAATAAACGTTATTACTTCGTGTCAATGCAAATCACGACAGCTTCTGAATTTAGACATCTCTCTATATTTATTCATGTATATATGCAAAATTGGTTGTTGTATATTTTAATATATATACATATATTTTTGTGTTGGTTAGATGGGTGGCTGGGCAAAATTCCATCGCCTCATTGAATATAAAATGCATTACCAATTCCCAAGTCCGTCTATCCTTTTGGAAACGTTGACATGTCACCTTGCTTTGCTGGATTTGGTTTCCCAATTCTTGAGGGTATTTTATTTATTTATTTATTTTTTTTTTTGTATAGAATGTAGATGAAAAGTGAGCTTGATCGTAAATCGCGTATGGAAAATAATTTTGTCGCGTCAAATTTTCTTCAAATATATATACAACTTGCCGGAAATAAAAATATGAAATAAATTAATATTTTCATTGTAAATAATTTTATTTATTATTAAATTTTTAAAATTATATTTATTGAAAATAATTTATTTCTTGAATTGACTGACAATCATTCAGTTCAATTAATAAATAAATTGAAAATTTTTTCGTTAAATAAAATAAGATGCTTATTTTTTAATTTTTTTATTTGAGATTTTTTTATTCTACTGCACATTTGTCTTTTGTTTTTTTTTTTTATTCTGTGACACTTTCTACTGAAATAAGGGTTTATGCTTCAGACTTGTAATCTCATGATGTAGTAATTTATTCTAAATAACACTAGTGGGACCAACGAGAGATATCTCAGTGTGTCTTGTCTAGAAAGCAAGTTTTGACCTTTGCACGCTCTTTCTCGAGCTTTTATATTGTCTATTCTTGTGGTTAACTACACCTGACATTTCCATGACTCTTGTATACTTTTGCCTTATTTTATTGTCTCTTTATCACCCCATACAATTGGACCAGAGGGTAAAAATAAATTAAATTATAAATTTCAAACAAAAAAAGCAACCAAGCAAATCCAACTGTGATATTTTTCATTTTCTTCTTGAATTATATTATTGATAAAAAAAAAAAAAGAAACGTTTCAAGATTATTCAAAATGTACATGTAAATATTTCATATCTAAGTTAATATAAAAAAAAAAAAAAAAAACTAGAGCATTATAAAAATTTTGCATGCATACTGTACATGCTTTTAGTCGAAGGTAAAGAAAAAAAAAAATTAACAGATTGAAGAGAGGAAAAAAGTCGCGTGCGGCCGATGCTAAACCCTTCAGTACACTCGATCACACAACAGTTATCAAAAGAACTCATTTGAGCGGTTGAATAGGTAGAAAGGAAGTCAATCTCAGTGTGTAGAGATAAGCCGTCCCACCTTTTTGGCATTTTTTTTTTATTTTTATGCAACGTTCTGACTTGAGGCAGTGTAAAGCCATCACTTCTCCTTTTTATCCAAAAAAAAAAGCTCTTGCTTTTCCTTTCTATATTTATTTTTTATTTCCATTTTCTCGTTTCCGTCATCGATGTCTTATACATTTATATATTTTCTTCAAAAGTTTCTTTTTTTTTTTTGGAACTTTTCTTGGCTCAAATTTCAGTTTTTTAAAATTCATGTAAACTTGCAGAATTACATAATTTTTTATCAGTAAATTTATTTGTTTATTTGATTTTTATATATATTAATTGTAAAAAGCTGTGTGTTGTTTAATTTAAAATATACAACTATAAACAATTTAAAAAGTTTCGAGGCAAGAGATAAGGAGAATAATGAAAGTCAGCTGATTAATAAAGCTCAAATATTCCGAGGCATTTATTTTCTGTATATGTAGAATTGTATAATTTCATGAATACGTCGCAAGCAATTCCGCAAAGTTTTTCTTTATAATAATATATTCTTACATGCGCTCGTAGATTAGATTAAAACGGTGAACACATAAACTCTCAAAAGCATTTTTATTTTTTTTTTATTATTTGCTGCCCCACTTTGAAAATGGTAAAAGGGTGCTACTTTGAGGCTAGTCAAGACATTAAATGAGCTCGTATATATGATTTATTTAAGTGGTAATAATAAAAAAAAAAATTATTTGAGTTTTTTTTATATTTTATTCTGTCGAGAACTTGCCATATAAATCAAATAAAAAAAAAAATTATCTAAAACTGTTTTGTGTAATTTAAAATTTGATATTGAGTGTAATTATTTTTGACCTCGTATATTTCGTGAGATAAAATTTTAGTTAAAAATAAATCTTGAAGAAATTTTTTTACCAATTTTTTTTACTCCTTTTAACGTAATATCCACAGGGGTGTTAAAGTCGAGTTGGGTAGTTTTTAAGTAAAAGACGCAATTTACAACGGACAAATGAAAAATATTGAATTATCTATATATATAAGGCAATTTTCATTCTCAATGAGATACTCTTCAACTTGTACCTGCTGGTTGAGGGACCACTTGAAAATGTAAAAAATCAAATGATAAAAAAATCTTTCATTTAAGCTCAAAAAAAAAATATGAAATAAAAAAAAAAGAATCTCATTATATCGTGTGATGATATTATAAATGAAAAATAAAAAAAATAATAAAATATAATTCAAATAAAAATGATGACTTCAAGCTGTCACTTAGCTATTACTTGTTCGCATCTTTTTTTTTTTTTTCTTTTTCTATTTTCCATATACATATATACAAAGAAAAAAAAAATTTCAGAAAATTAAACTCAGTGTAGATAACATTACAGGTGGAAATTATGCACTCGTTTATTCTACCCCCAAACAGTTATGCTCTGGCACCAAACTAGCTTGATAAAATTACATTTCCAATTCATGAAATGTCAGTTATATGACGTGTGGGAGCATCCTCATACTATTTTACAAACTTTGTGTAAATGTGTATTTTACATATGAGCATTATACATGTATATGTATATCATGTTGGTTTTTAAAATTCGAACATGTCCCAGAAAATTATCATGATTTTTTTATCATTTTTATCATTTTTTTTTTGGATTAATTTTATAGATTGCCAATTTTTATTTATTTGCTTTTATTTTACAATGAGTTTTTAAAAAGCTAAGTTTACATATACAGTATGTGTTTTTTTTTTTCGACATATTTATCTTTTTTTTTATCGATTTTTTATTTTGCTATAAATTCATGTCTGTCCCTGTATACTCGTATGCACTTGGCCCAAGGGATACTGATTTCCCGTTAGACAATTTTGCGTAGAAAAATAAAACGCAAAGTTTCAAGGGACCAAAGAGAAAAAGAGAGGCAATGATTGGTTGATTGCTGGACATGACCAACACCAAAACTGTCAACCAGAGTGACCAGAGACCACATTTATTCAACTGACAGTTTAAAAGTCGTATCGAACAAAACCCACGGATCAGCGAAAAAATAATCATACAAAACAATAAACAAATTAAATATTAAAATATGATAATTGAAAAATCAATATGCAAATATAATTATAATAAATGTTGTAGACTTGTCGTTGAAAATAATTTTTTTTCAGTGATACTTGTTATCACATGATCGCGTATCCAAACAAAGTATTATCAATCTTTTTGATAAACAATAATTCCACCTTATCGTTATTCGCTTGGATTTTTTCTTCTTTTTCTATACGTAGCAAGGGATCTGTATAGACAAAAAGATAAAATAATAGGTTATCTTCAGTAACTTTTGTGTCTTTTTACATGTTTTATTTTCGCTCTCAATTGTCCTTGAGAAAAATGTTAATTCGATCGGAAGAGATCGTATGAAAAGCGTGTTTTGGAAGTCCATTTTATTTACTGCCTCATCGATAGCAATGTTCCCTTTCCCTTTTCATCTATTTATTTATTTTTTTTTGTTCCATGGACGATCGAATATCTAAGAAGTTCGTCTTCGGACGTGCTTTGCTTCTACTTTTTTTATTTTATTTTTTTATCTTATTTCCAAAACTCACCCTATTTTCTATAGCCTGCAGTTGGGCTTTTTGCCTGCACAAGGATCACAGGATCTGTTTTATTTATTGTCCCATCTACGTGTTCCACGAACAGCTCTCCATTCTGCCATAAGATTTTCTATACTTGGAAAAGTTTGAAAAGTCTTTTGGATGATCTACTGTTTTTTTCTAGTCCTTTTTTTTATCCATATATTTTTTTTTTTTTTAGATGATACCTCGTAGCGCATTCGAGATGATCCATTTCCAATAAATTCTGTCTATACTTGATAATAACATCATGAATAAGCATAAGCCAATCTAATTTAACTTTGAAAATATTTTTCATAAATATATATAGCGCATTTGATAAATTAATATTGATTTAATTTTTTCTTCTTTTATGTTTCAGAGGTGGAAGGAAAAGGACTAGCGAAAATCAACGTTACGGAGTGGAAGGTAAGGTTAGCCAATTTTAAATATTAATGATCGATTAAAGCCATGAAAAAATGAAAATTCTTGAAGCGTTCGTTTAAAAAATAATTATTAAAACTTGAGAAATGCAAATAAAGTTTATTTATTTATTCTTTACTTGTACACTTATCTATCTTTAATATTTCGTGTTGAGGAGAAGAGAGTATGAAGGGGAAAAATAGTTGAACCCTTAACTTGGCGAACCCTGAAATTGTTTTTCTTCGTAAATCACTCACAAGTACACTCATTGTGTATATTTATATTCCTTAATTTTCTTCATTCCAAAAATAAACGTTAATTTAATATAATTAAAAGGGTTGAAAATAATAGTAAATGAAAAATTAAATAAATAAAAAATTTATATATAAATTAAAACGAAAATAATATAAAAAAATGCTGATAATTATTTTTAAATTGTTAAGTAGTTTTGCCGTGAAATTTATATAAATAGAAACAGGAAAATTGGTAAAATTCAAGTAATGGATATAACTAGGTATAGAGGTAGATCGAGAAACTTTATAATCGAGGTAAAATTGGTCGTCGATTCGTGTGTGGCAATACGTATGTATTACGGGACGTTTTCGTTGATATTCTCTTCTTTTTTACTTATACATACGTAGATAGTTTTATATAGTGTAAAACTAACACGGTGGTTTCCACTTTGACAGTTCGCACAGTTCGAAATCCAATAAAAAGCTAATTGAATCTGTGACGCCACCTGACTTTGCTAATGAAATTTCAAAGTACCAATTTCAACGTTATGCCTACCTATTTTGAACCAGTTTAACAAACTATTTGTTATTTTAATATATAACTGAAATATTTAGTTCTTAAAAAGTTGTTGATTTTGTAGAAATTCATCAAACCAAAGATGTTCTCATATTGTATTTTAAAATCCACAAATTTTTTTAAAAAAAGCTCCGAATACACAATTTATTATTTGGTAATTTCACTTGGTTAAAGCTCAAAAGCTGGGTCTAGTCAAATAAAAAAAAAAAATAAATAAATAAAAATACATTTAACGAAAATTGGATATAACTGATTAAGGAAATTGTATTTGAGATTATAGAAGTTATGCGTTTGTAACTCCAACATGTCAAGGGGGCTTTATTAGTGAGAGGGATTTAATACAAGATATATAGATATTTTATCGCTCGTACGCACTGTGGTTGTTTCACCCACACATGCATTTACGTCGAGTTTAATGCGCCAATGCGACAGATTACCTTCAAGATAAATCAATTTCATTTGTTGGTGATTTAAATGAGCTTCACAAAATCTCACTGGATCCATGTGTTCATGTCATTTACTTACCACATAATAATATTTAGTACAAACTTATTCGCAATATATATAATTAAAAAATTTTATTTTTTTTTCAATTGAAAAAATAATATATTTCTTTATTCATTTTTAAAGTCTATTGCCAGGGAATTATAATAAAGTTATACATAAAAAGCAGATACAAATATAAGTAAATTAATTAAGATTTTGAGTTTTAAAATATTTTTTTTTTTTTCAACACAAACATAGATCACTTGTACTTTTTTTTTTTTTTTAATTATTTTTCTTTTGCATAGTTTTCGTAATTTAAAGTGGCATAAGCATTCATTACCCCAAAATTAAGTCTAGTCCTTGGCACGTGCTTGAAATATAAAATAATATTTTTCCCAGAAAATAAATATTTTTCTCATCCAAAGTAAACTGCTGTTTAGAAAAAACTTGCATTATTATTCACTGACTCTTAAAAAAGTTTTTTTTTTAAAAATATTAAATAAAAAATTATTGTTATTATTAAAAAACTTGAAAAATTAAAGAGACAAATTTATTTGAAGTAATTAAATGTCCTTTATATATTTAAAAATGAAATAAATTCAACATTCCAACTTGATAATATTTTAATTAATATTTGACTAATAACATTCATATTATTTGAGGATTATCCGTGAAGGTGAATTGCTTTGCGTGTCTGACGTTAATCCTCGTATGAAATTGTTATCAGAAGCACTGTAAGACTAATATATTGGTGTAAATCAGTGTGTTGGTAAGAGGGAAGATGAAGGTTACATACAACATATACTGCTAAATTCAAACTACCAAATAATGTCATTGAAACTTGTTTCGTTTCTTGACTGTTGTTAACAAACTTTATCGGTTCAATAAACTTACCGCTGATGAGGTATTTTTTACCATGAATTATTTGACATCCACACACAATAAAATAAAAATAAAAAATCCAAGCGCTAGAAAAAGGGGGTAAAACTAAAGATATTCTGATTTTTTCGACTTTATTTAATATTTCATAAACAAACATTCCGGTTGGCATAAAAAAATATCTATTATATTCCTCATTACTTAATTGAATAACTAGACAAATTTGAGAATTTTCCTATTTTGCGTTTACCGGTAAAAAAATCGAGAACATTGAGAAAAAATTCATATGTATTGTCTCGCTTATACAGTCTCGAATTTTTCACAGGAAAACG